>JASAND010016978.1:0-142178 GCA_030248195.1 Trissonchulus latispiculum
CATGAGAAAGCACGTATACACTAGGAACTGAGAATGGGTAAGCTAAATTGGAATTAGGAAATTTGGGAAATTAGAAAACAACCTTAACTGTGACAGAAACGAAGAAATTGGAATTCAGGAATTATGCAATATCATAATGGATAAGAGTAAGAAACTCTTACGCTAGCATGTACTAACCATGTAAGGTATGCTCGGTTCATTAACTCGGGACCCCCCCGTAACTTCCGGGGGGGTCCCACTTTGCACTAAATTCACGCTTTCATATAAGCATGTGTCTGCTCGCTGATTAGCCCAGTAGCCTAAGGCTTATGGTAGATAATTTATTAGTTATTTTCATTAATTAATTATAAGTGTAATTAGATTAATGCAATTAAAAACCTAATTTGACAACTTTGTAACATTTTTTCTGCTCTTTCCAATGATATAAAAACTGTTGCATAATACAAAAATTCGAAGGAATGTAACGTGCAACAATTTTTATATCATTGGTAAGAGCGGAAAAATGCTACAAGGCTGTCCAATTAGTTTTTTAATTGCACTAACCTAATTAAAGTTATAATTAATTAATTAAAATAACTAATAAATTGCCTACCATAAGCCTTAGGCTAACGGGCCAATCAGCGAGCAGACACACGCTTATATGAAAGCGTGTATTTAGTGCAAAGTGGGACCCCCCCCTCCCGGAAGTTACGGGGGGGCCCGAGTTAATGAACCGAGCATACCTTACATGGTTAGTACATGCTAGCGTAAGAGTTTCTTACTCTTATCTATTATGTACTCTTGGCAATATTGATAGACATTGGGAGCCTTCTCAAAAATCCAAAATTTAAACGTTTGGGTTTAGTTATGGTCAAAGATTTCTTTCTTTACATGTTCTGCTGAGCGCTTTTTAGTGATTGTATTTGTGAATCTGAAGCTGTGACATTAAATCTATAATCTAAATATTAATTTAAAATAAATAAAACCTTTCTAAAATCTAAACTGAATCAAGTCGGACCAGTAGCTGATAGCTAACCTGAGTACAGGCATTCTTAGGAATCCAACAAAACATTAGCTTTGTGTCAGAGTCCATCAAGGGAACATTGAAGGAACCGCTTTGAAAGGGAGACTTCTTAGGCGGTAGCAGCAACCTGAATTTCGTCAAATTTCTAATACCGGACACGGATAGCCCGGGTTTCGAATTTGACATAATCCTATTTATCCGAAATTCGTAGTAGGTCTGTGGCTTGGAAGCGCTGATTCTGGCAGGTTCCCACAAAATCACAACGGTTAACAGTAAAATGGTCAGCATCGCTGTCAAGTAGAATACTGCTATCATCATTATGACATTTTCTTTAGTCTAAAAGGTTCATTCAGAAACCGAAGAAGGTTTGCTCCTTTGGCAAGACCAATCCTGCCCAAAGCTGAAGTGAACTCGTGGAATAGTGTTTGAGAAATCGATGTTCAAAACAAAATAACGATTCAAATCTATCTCAAACTACAACATAACGACTCCAACTTGAACTACAGCATTAGACAGTTTTTGTCGAATAAATCTCCAGCTAACAGCAAATTTGTCCAATAATTGTGCTCTGTTATGTTTTTCTAACTACTTACGTAGAAAAAAGGCAGTTTTGATTGGAATAAACTGATTTCCTCTGAGCTGTCGGCCAATTGTAGAGTTTTGAACACTTAAGGTCTGATTTAGGGCAAACAAGAGTAAATGAAAAGAAGGGTATGACACCGTACCCTTCCTAGTGTAATTGGGTTGTAAAGAAGCTCGGAATATTAAGGTCGAAATCTCCGGGAGGGGGTCACGATTTGATCACAGTTTAACCATGTTTTTGTGTCGTATGAAGATTGAAAAACCATGCACTTGCGCATATGCATGATCATCCATGCACTTGCTTAAGTCCATGGGTCGTTTATGCCCGTGCACAAATTCATCAACGTCCCATGCAGTTAATGAAAATCATGCGACGTTTTATGTGCTTGAGCCGTAAACCCTTATCATCACAGCATTTCGTTAGCAGCAGCTAAGTAAGCCAATCAAATGCATTTCAGTTCAAACGCATACACGCTTAACAACGCTAAACTGAGCCCCCCCCCGAGATCTCCGGGGGTTACCTTGCATACTTAATTTTGACACAAGATAGGCAATTAGCAATCAGATTCGTTGTACTGTAGTTCAAAAACCAAAAGCATATAAACACATGGTTAACTACTTAAGGGGGGGGGTGGCCGGGTACCAAATTTTATAGTCACCGATTTCGCTCATTTCTGGCTATAATATACCCCCATATGTGTCCAAAAACAAGACAAATTTTTAGGTCCAGGGTCAATCCATGTAAGAGATATTGCAGTTCAAATCCCTACAATTTAGTATTTACGCCACTACGCCTCGCTGAGAGTTTCGAAGTCGTGTGCGCAAAGGATGACAAAAGACTACGGCATGGCCAATACATCAAATTGAAGCCTCTATCTGGGGTTATTTATTGCTGTGCAAATGGCAATGATACGCCAAGCACCGAGCGAGAAACGGCGTTTGAACGATTTGCTCAAGCTCCCTCCGACTGTTATTTACTTCAAACTTTAACGCGCTCTAACTTTCTCATACTGCTTTGTAGAGACTTAGTGCAAGAAGATAAAATGTTCAGGTCATCGAGAGCTTCAATTTGATATAAATTTGGCTATAATTGAAAAATTTGAAAATTTGCCATTTTTTGACTATAGGCCTCCGTTACATCGCACTAAGGCATGCTTCCACAGTTAAACACCAGCAATTGCAGTGGAATTTAACACAATTTTCCTTTCATATGTGCAAATTGGCACACCGAATTTGGTTGGGATAGCTCGGCTTTCACCCGACTTATGGACCATTATATTCAAAAATTTGAAAAAAATAGCGTATTTTGAGGCAAAACGCCAACGCAGTGACCACAAGTGTAATCTACTCCCAAGCAGCAGCAGGGATTGTGCGTATGCAAATTGAAGCTGTATTTGTGTACTGTGTTAATATCTATACGCGAAATTTGTGCAGCGAATGATTGGTTCAGGGCATGACGAAACATTTCTTCGGTGGCATTTTTGTAAGTCAGAATTTAGCAAAACTTCATCCAACTTTGAAAATTTCTAGGAAATCTTAGAGCTAATGAAGTTTGCGATTGCCCAGCCGGGACGGGTGCCCCCAACGAGCTAAAAGCGCTTTTAGCCCATCCTGTGGCTCATAGGACCCACCCGGGTCCAAAAAGGATCAATTTTGCCCCCCCCCCCTGGAATTAATCTTAAAATGGCAAAGACTCCCCCAATTTTCGGGCAAATCGGCCCAAACTCTCCCAGTCGACTCAGTTTTTGACGGCCCTTCTTTTGATGTGCCACATGCCCCGGGGCCCCCACAGCTGCCAGAGCAGGGGGCGGGTCGCCCCCCTCCACCCTCCAAATTGAAAAATTTCAGAGGTCAATTTTTTATTTTGACCTCCTGGACCCGGAATTTTGCGATTGCCCAGCCGGGACGGGTACCCCCAACGAGTTAAAGGCGCTTTTTCAGACCCGCGCTGTCCAACTAAATCTACGTACAGAATACAAATTTAGCCCCCCCCCCCCAAATTCCTCCGTCCCCAATATTGTTTCTACCAGAATAAAAATTTAAAAGGCAAGCCCCCCCCATAAATTTAGCCCGCCCTCAAAAGTTGTTTGCCCCCCTATAGGTCTAACGGGGATTTGGGTTGGGGGCCCCTCCCCAGGAATTTGGGGGTCCCCCCTTTTTAGACCCCCCCAAACCTCCCCCCCAAAATTTTTCTATTTTCATGCCAAAAATCGCATTTTCAACTTTCACATTTCTTTTTTAGCCCCCCGCGCTATCTGACTGTCTGAATGAGAAATATTGGCGACCCCACCTCCCCCCAACGATACAGTAGTTTAACCAGGAAAAAAATTTAAAAGCTTTTACATCTTTTTTAGCCCCACGCTGTCTGACTAAAAAAGTGAACCCCCCCGAACCCCTCCCCCACAATAAATTAGTTTTGGCCAGGATTTTTTAGCCCGCGCTCTCTGATTGTCTGACTAAAACAAAGTGAACCCCCCACAATAAATAAGTTTTCGCAAGGATTTTTTAGCCCGCGCTGTCTGACTAAAAAAAACAGTGAACCCCCCGCACCCCCCCCCCCCACAATAAATTAGTTTACCCACAATAAATTAGTTAACCCCCCCCCCCGCAACCCCCCCATAGGTGTACCTTGAGAAAACGTTGGGGGAGGGGGTAGCCGAAATTAGGGTGGGTGGGGTTAGCCGGTTTGAGGTGGGGTGGGGTCCGGAAAAATCGACTTGGGGGGGGGGGGGTAAAAAAATTTTTCGGTCAAAAATTTAGAAAAAATTCGCGAAATCGCTGAAAAACGTTATTTCCGACTAAAAATCAACAATATTTCTTCATTTTTGCTCATTTAGTCGAAAAACTTGGATTTTTTGGCAAAAAATTCGAATTTTTGCAAAAAATTTCGAATTTTTGCTAATTTTGAGGTAAAATTTTCAAAATTTTGAGGGTGGGGTCTGGAAAATTTGGGTGGGTGGGGTCTGGGATTTGGCCATTTGGGGCGGGGGTGGGGTCGCCTCCAAAATTTCGAGGGTGGGGTCGGCACTTTTCCATTTGGGGGGAGGGGTCCCCCCCCACCCCCCCCCCCAGGTACACCTATGGTTTTGAGGTGCGGTGGGGTCCGGAAAAATCCAATTTGGTTGGGGGGGGGGGGTAAAAAATTTGTTTTGGTCAAAATTTAGAAAAAATTCGCAAATTTGCTAAAAAGCGTTATTTCCAACTCAAAATCAACAATATTTCTTCATTTTTGCTCATTTATTCGAAAAAACTTGTATTTTTTGCAAAAATTTCAAATTTTTCCAAAAAATTTCGAATTTTTACTAATTTTGAGGCAAAATTTTCAAAATTTTGATGGTGGGGTCTGGCAAATTTGGGTGGGTGAGCATAGTTTCCTTAGGGAGGGGGGGGGGTTGGGGGGGCCCAAAATTTTCGACCAAATTTACCCCCTCCCTGATTTTTGGACAATCCCTCCCCCCACTTTTGGTTACCCCCCCGAACCCCCCCCTGCACTTTTTGGGGCCAAAAAGTTAGCTAAATTTTGCTAAAAAATGGTCATTTTTTGAAAATTTTTTCTCAAATTTTGGCTTAAAATCGGTTTAAAACGGTGTAAAAACGCCTAAAACGATAAAAACAAGCCTTGTTTTGACAAAAAAAGGGTTAAAATACAGAAAATTTTGCGTTTTAGGCCATTTTTTGAATTTTCTGAGGTCCCAATTTTGGGGGGGGGTTCGGGGGGGGGTACTCCCCATCACATTTCGGGGGTCGACTACCAAATTTTCGAAGTTTGCCCACCCCAACCAAAATTTCCAGGGAAACTATGTGGGTGAGGTCTGGGATTTGGCCATTTGGGGGTGGGGTCTGCCTCCAAAATTTCGAGGGTGGGGTCGGCACTTTTCCATTTGGGGGGAGGGGTCCCCCCCACCCCCCCCCCCAGGTACACCTATGCCCCCCCCAATAAATTAGTTTTCGCCAAGAATAAATGTCTTGCGTAAGCACAGCAGCAGCCATCAGTTCGAGCGTATCAGTAGCTAACACTTACACATTAACAATAATTCCTTCAACGTCAACCACAGTACTTTTTTCAAATTTCTTAAATACTTTTCTTACACGACGATGCAAACTACAAATTTCCCCGTAGAAAGTGTTTTTGCTTTTGTTAACCTTCGACAATACACATTGCACGATTGCAGACACTGGAACCGCTTGTCTAGCCCTGTACAGAATGTGTGCAAACAATAAGTTTCCATCTAAAACTATAACTACTTTTCTTTGTTTTTCGCAGCTCTCGCTTTTTCATAAGACCATTCATCCCCAAACATAGCCTTTTTGGAGCTTCTTAAGACTCATTTAGCTCGCGAAAACATTGCAGGCGCAGTATTCATAAAAACGTGTAGTGTGTAAAGACAATAAGTTACCATCTAAAACTGCAAGTACTTTTCTTTGTTTTCCGCAGCTCTCGCTTTTTCATAAGTCCATTCATACCCAAAAATAGCCTTATTTGCACCTTTTTATCACTCATTAGCCTCACGATCACACTACAGCAATAGTTTCCGTAGAAACGTTAAAACGTGCCACACCAAACGTATAACGTTATTGTGAGTGTGCCACACGAAACGCTAAGGCTGAAGAAACAATCCAAAAATCGGCCCGCCCCGCCCCGCAGGTACTCCGCGGGTACCCGCGGCCCGCATACAACTCTGCTTTGGATCTCTTGCACCCCCCGCCCCAGCTCCAACACTTGATTTTTTAACCAATCACTTTGAAATTTAATATGAAGGCAGATAAATTCAAAAATTTGGAAATTTTAAGATTTCAAGAAATTTAAAGTTTTAAGATTTAAGTTGGAGTTTAAGAGAACAAGGGGATCAAAGAAACTGTGTCCCCGATTTTGCGGACAACTTGGGTATACGGGCTTTTTGAGCGAAAATCTTGAATCTGTTTTTCGATTCAGCTTTCCGTTACCATAATGTAAGCTACAGTTGTAAGTTTAAGATGTAAACCTAACTTGTACTAACAAAAAAGCTGTAGTTTTCTGCAAGAGCAGGCACGAAAATCTATTGATCCACTTGGTCAACCAACGTCTTACCAATCCTGCATCTAAATCTTTTAAATCTCTGTAAAGTTGCAAAATTTTAATGTTTTATTTCATCTACCTCCAGTATTGACCCTTTACAAAATTTTTAAGTGATTGGTCAACAAATCATATGTTAAAAGGAGGGTGGGAGGTGCGAGCGATTGATATCCAAGCTACCGTAATCCCTCACATGACCTCCCCCAAAGGGGTAACGGTTTCTGCAATATGATTGGCTGTTGGCCTCCAATTCAAACGGGAGAAGATTCGCGTATTCTGGTCGGAGCACACAATCTAACCCTGAAGCTTACTCCTCTATGCACTGTATTGTAAAGTCATGTACTCATGCTATTAACCTATTATAACTAATTAATTAAACTAATTAAACTTATTATAACTAAATGAAAGGGACTCCGCGTAAATGGTGTAAGTAACGTTACTTCCTCATGTGCAGATGTATAGAACGTTCCCTGCTATCTACTTTGCGGTAGCAAACAACTGTCAGAAAAACGCTATAGATTCGAAACGTGTTCCAGTGGCTGTAGTATTGCAAAATTGAACATTTTGAAGCGTTAAGTTTCCTTTCAAATTTATGGCCCCAAAATTACTATAAATCACAATTCTTCACCATTTTAGGAATAAATTAATGATTCTGTTGGTAGTAAATAGGGATCAGTTTTGCCGTAAATTTCGGGCGTTCCTTGTTACTGAGCGTTAGTGAAGTAAAAACTTTGGCTTTGCAACAGTTACTGGATTACAACTTTTCGCAGAGAGTTTTTCCCTACCGAAGCTGGCATCGAATGATAAACTCAACGTCATCTCATCCAGGGGTCTTTTCAAGAAAGAGTAGAGTAGAGTTAAAACTAACTCGATCGTTTTTATGAAGGTTAACTAGCAGAGGGATATTCATGCTCGCGTGAAGTTAGAACGAGTTAAACCCGTCCATTTTAACCCTACTCTACTCTACCCTTTCTTGGAAAGGCCCTAGGAAAGGCACGTTTATGCTTTTTGGTTCATGAATATAAGCTTTCAGCGGTTGCTGTTCCAGTCTTCAAGTCAAATCAGAATATTTGGAAAATTGCCAAATTGCGAAATTGATCTGTCATCAAAGTCTTTGTGTACATGTCGCATCGAATTTTCAGTCTTTTCTTCTCAATCCCAGAATCCATATATTAAAGTTTCGGGGTAGGATCGTCCCAAAATATTTTAGGAGACCAAACTTTTTCTCCAAATTAGCATTAATAGCAAACAGACCCTTAGTATAAAAGAGTACTGGAAGGATTTTGTTAGTAGTAAAAACGAAATTTTAGATTCGGAGACTTAGTTTTCAAAATTAGCTTACTCTATTGTGCCAAGCAGTGGCCCACTGGCTTATTTCGGAAACTGCACTCTTAGATTTCATTTTTGCCTCCAATCCAAGAAACCTCTCACTCCTCCAAAAACCAGATCCCATTTGTTGCTTTGCTGACTTCTGTTAGATTCCAGAGATTTCAGCGCACAGCAAGCTGTCCGATCGACGTAGGCTTTTCACTCGTCCACCCAAATAACTTACCATGCACTCTTAAAAAGACTCCTGTAGAAACTTACAGGAATTCTTGTAGTTCTCTACAAAAGTGCTCCTGTGCGGTCAGTCAGTCACTAGCGGAGCATCCTGTAGTTTTCACAAAAGTAACTTTTGTATTTTTACCGGCCTCTGGAATAGTAAAAATTTTTCTGGAATTTTCTGTTGAAAATACTAAGGAAACCTGTAGTTTTTATTACAGGAGTTTCCTGTAGAAAATACTAAAGAAACCTGTAGTTTTGTTCGTCTTTTTGACAATCCTAAATTAAATACCAAACACGTAGTTTTTACAAGACGAAACCTGCAATTTTACTGGAGCGACCTGTTAATAAAAAGGGGGGCAGGTGCGGGGGAAGCGGCCGCTCCCAAAATATTTTCGGCAGGGAGCGGCCTTTACAAAAAAATCTTTGCAAAAGTTTTAAAAAAATTTCAGTATTCAGAAACTATGACCACTGTCGCTCTTATATACTCAGTTTGCGTTATCAGCGTATCGAGGGCTTTCCTGTAGAGTAAACCTGTAAACCAGTGAAAACTACAGGTTTCATTTACATTGAATACTAGTTTAACTTGTAATCCATTCTACCAAAGTATATCCGGTAGATACTACCAAGGATGACCTGTATAAATTACAAGAGTTATAACCTGTATTTTCTACAAAAGCTTTTGTATTTAACATCTACAAAAGTGATTCCTGCAGTTTCTACTGGAACATTTTTAAGAGTGCGGATTACCAGAAATTGGCTAAAAGGTAGGTACTACTTTTCCCCAACTTTCGGTGACAACACGTACTGACAAAGGGCATTGAATACTATTGAAATAACTATGGGCTAGGGTGTAAAAGTTGTGGCGGAAGGACTTTTGCCTTTACCTTTTAAATCTCCTCACATCCGGTTTCGCTTTCGCGACTCACTCCAGCATTTGACGCAGGAAAAAATTAATTCATCGGTGAAAATCGATCCCACCACTTCCGGATTGGTGTGCCCAGTTTTCTACCAACTGAGCTAACCTAGCCCAGACTGCGTTAAAACAATTTTAGCATTTACAGAATTGTAATAATTTTAAATTCCTTCGTACATTAAGCATCGGCTGACATGGGTTTGCAAATCTGATTTTTCGAGCCTGTTTTAGTTTGTTTTGATTGGAGACTGCATTGAAAGTGTTGCTGCGGCAACTATAGTTTAAAATATTAATTAAGTAATTAATTAATTAATTAATTAATTAATTAATTAATGGATACATTGATAGCTCTTGCTCAACACCCTATATAATTGAATAAACGTTATATATTGTCAGTTCTGTAGATGCAGACAAAGTATTAAAACTAGTCTGGTACTAGGTCGGGGTTAAGTGGCCGATAAATGTAATTTGCTGCCAACACTGCGGCAGAGCGAATAACCGAAGGGTTGAAATCAGGATTGAAAGATGTGAAGAAACCTGCCCAGGGTGGGGATCGAACCACCGAGTTGGCTGCCAGTCGAGAATAAGCATGGGCACGGATAGCAAAGCTGGTATTCGAATATTCGTCACTATTCGTGGGGTACTATTCGAATAATTCGCGACGACCATTTCATGTGCCGACCGATATATACATTTCTTTATGAAAGATTACTTTCTTTATATTCTCCTGCTACTTTCATCTTTTCCTGCTGTTTGGTTTTTACTTTGTTCTTTGGGATACTAATTTTTTTGTGATGTTTGTTTTCTTGCAGGCTTGATCCTCAGCCATGATTTATTTCTGTTGAAATTCCTCCAAAAGAACTTCATGTTGCCTCGCTCAGTAACCGCCTTTCGTTGTTGAAAGTGAAGTCCGTTGCGAATTTAACCTAATCTTGTGATTTTGTGTTGCTTAAGACTTACATAAAAATTAATCAATTCATTCATTTAATGTTAACATTTAACATTTAAATTACAAAACAGATTAGTGACGAAGTTCAATAAACAGATAATTGAATTCTTCGTCGAAAAGCATTCCACTTCTCAATCAGTAAGCTTCTCAGGCTGTGCTAAAATAAGAAAAACGTACTCAGATCATCGATGCGTTGAGGTCACTGTTCTGCTCAAGAGTGGAACAAGTAATATATATCTAATTGTTGAAACAAGACTAGTCAGAGAAGTTAGCGTATTTGTTCTGAAAGCCCTCCAAAAAGTTCGAAGTAAACGAATTAAGCCGTGTACAGAACACAATGGTCCGACATACTTAGGAAACGTGTTAAAGTATAAGCTGGTATAAACTTTTAAAATAAGGGCAATATTGAAGACACATTCGCAAAGACTCCCTCCAAAAAGTTCGAAGAAAACAATTAAGCTGTGAATAGAAGACAATGGCCGACATACTTTGGAAACGTGTTCAAGTATAAGCTGGTATAAATTTTAAAATGAGGACAATATTGAAGACAAATTCGCAAAGACTAAGATCACTACGAACAAAAGAAATGTGTAGTGACATCCATTGGAGAAATGTTTAAGCTACTATGATTTTTAGAGACAGACCTATTCGAAAAGACTTCTGTTGCTTCTTGTGACGAATGAAATTTTCAGTCAAGTGTCAAGTAGCGGTGTGTGTGCGTGTGTTTTACATTACGCTGCAGGTTCGTGTGCGTGTGTCACCTACTTGACTGTTGGACTTGACGCGAGTCTAGAGGGTCAAGTCCATCCTAATTTGCATATGACGATGTGGGTTTAAAATTAGAAAGCCAAAAGGAGATGCAGGCTGTTTCAGAAAGTGTGTCAGATTCACGTGATTTAGGTGTTGCGTGGTTCAGTTAGAAGAATGCAATGTAACGAACAAGATGTTGTTTAGATCACATCACGAACAACATCACATCACGTTGTCTAGAAGTTGGAGAGAAACATATACAGATGGTAGATTGACCGACTTCATCGTAATCTGTTGGCAATTCGTTTTCACTGTCTGTTCACAAGGAAATGTTCTAGATCACTCGCATTAATCAATGGGTTCGCTGGAAGTCAAAAAATAAATGTTACATATGCGCATATTCGTATGTAGCAGGCATCCGAGTTTCGAACTTTTTTGAAGTTTCGAAAGACTTTCGAATTTCCTACGTAGTAGCTTTGTCTCTGCATACAAAAGACAAGTCGGATAATTTTTTATCATTGCAGTAACTATGAAGATATCTTTCGTGCGCTCGATAAAAGGAAAATACACCTTTTGAATTGAATTGCACGTTAGGCGGCGCTTATCTTTTTTAAAAAACTGTAAAGGAAAAAACATTCACAGAAATTACTACAATGATTAAAAATAATAAGTGAGTTCGATTTTATCCGACGAAAATAGAAAATTTAAGAAATGCAAAATTTTATCCTTCCAAAAAGTACAAAGAAAACCAATTGACCTGTAAATGGAACACAATGGACTAAAGAGATGTGTAGTAACCCGCATTGGAAACGTGTTAAAGTGTGTAAGCTACTATCAATTTTTAAAATAAAGACAATATTGAAGGCATGCGAAAAGACTGTTATAAAAATTATTCGAACCAAAGAGATGTGCAGTGACATAGATTGTGAAACTGTTAAAGTATAAGCTGCTATAAATTTTTTAAAGGATGAGGACACATGAGGACTACAGTACTTTCCCAATGTTGGATTAAAACTTATTTGGACGAAGCACGACAAAATAATAAAGACACATTCTAAAAGATTAGCTTTGCTTCAAGCGACGGACGAATTTTTCAGTCAAGTGTCAACTAGCAGTGAGTGTGTGTGTATTTTACGTTACGCTGCATGTTTATGTGCGTGTGTCACTTACTTGACAGTTGGACTTGACCCGAATCTAGAGGGTCAAGTCTTTCCTAATTTGCATATGATGGTGTGACTTTAAAAATTAGAAAACTGAAAGGAGATGCAGGCTGTTTGATGTCTGAGATTCACGTGAAATTTGTGTTGCGTATTCCTAACAATGCAGTGTGACTGGCATCCGAACTGCGAATGACTTTTGGAATTTCCTACTTAGTAGCCTTGTCACTGCAAACAAAAACAAGTCGGATCTCTTTCGTGCGCTAGATCACAGAAAAATTGGGCTTTTGCATTTAATTGCATGTTGGGCGCCGACTGTCTTTTTTAAAGAACTGCAACTGAGAAAAAATTTACAGAAATTACTGCAATGATGAAAAATAATCAGTGTTCGATTTTTTCGACGAACGTAGAAAATTTAAGAATTTAAAATTTTCAAGTTTTTAAAATTTTAAATGGAATTTGTCACATTTTGGAAATCAGGAGACATACAGAAACTTACCTTCAAAGTGTTAGCAAAAAATTGGCTGTTCAACGAGAATGGATATGCTAATGGTTTATTTCCTTCTCTTGGTTTTCAATTCCGTCAGGGTCGAGGGTTGGATGGAATGGAATTTAATGGAATTTAAAGAAAAATGAAATTTAAATAAATGAGAAAGTACCGCAAGAAATAACAAAATGTATCTACTGGGACTCAAGTTGCTGTCGTCTTACGAAGAAGGATGAGAATATTTCTTCTATTTATTGCTTTTCATCTTTTCTTTTTCTTTTTGTGAGAGCTAATAGCGATATACTTGAATACTCGAACAACTGTCGTATAATAGCTCAGAGACGATGAAGGACGATAATAGGTTAAGAAATGAAAAAGGACGCTAATATTTTTTGGCTCAAGACAATAAACCAACTTGACGCTAATCTAGAAGGTCAAGTCGTTCCTAATTTGCATATGACGATGTTAGCGTAAAATTAAATGTGTCAGATTCACATGATATTAGCAGTATTTAGTCGTGAAATTTATCTATATGCTGCCATTGTCTATGGAAAAAATGAGCAAAATCAAAATCGCAGATCCAGTTTTGAGATATGCCCATTCAAAGATGGAAAAATAGTCGACATTCAACCAAATCAGCGATTACAGCAACTTTGGCTCATCGTAACTGGACGAAGGAAACGGCTATTTTGAAACTGAAACTGTACAAAGCTGAAGGGGTTCAGGAAGTATCGGAAGGAAAGAAAAAAGGAATGCATAAGGAAAATGAAGTGAAACTAGGGTTCAGTTTGTATAGGTATCGGTTCGACTCCTAGCTCCTAACATTATCCAGAGAATCGGAGTCAGATTTGTTGGCTAAAATAAAAGCGAAACTGAAAGTAGTTTGGATTCCTGCATTGACTCTTCAAGATACCACTCTTAGACTACTCTTAGGATAACTTGCAACTAGTGCTTAAATGGAAACAAGTGCATACTGAAATGGTGAACAGTTACGAACAAGATTCGAAAACTGATTCGAAATCGATGTTTTTGGGTGATCGGATGAAGCAACGAGCAAGCAAGACGAAGGGAAATCGCCTTTTTTGTGCAACAAGATAATGGTGTCTATACCTGATACAGTAGAAGATAAATAATTTGTAACTAATATGTGCGTCCTGAAATTTATTAAGAAGGATATAGAAAACGAATATAAACTCTAAGTTTGTGACCGTTTTATGTTTATTCTAAAGTGGGAGATACTTACGTGGGTATACAGTCGTGAAGTTAAGGCTTTAAGAAACGTTGTTTGGATTGAAGTGTCAGCTGAAATTTCGTGTCAAGTGTCAAGTAGTTGTGTGCGTTTGTGTGTTTTACATTGTATTGGACGTTTCTGTGTGTGTGTCACCTACTTGACTGTTCAACTTGACGCGAATCAAGAGGGTCAAGTCCAAGTCATTCCTAATTTACATACAGTGATGTGACGTTAAAATAGGAAGTAAAGAATGTCAGATAAATGCGTGAAATTCACGTGCTTTCGTATTTTGGATGTTTCACATTCATACACAAAGCCGTGCGCTAACTTCCCAGTTTTACCTTAGTCAAATCTGCATAGTTATTAGTAAGTGCGATGCCGACCTTCCATCGTTTTTGCTAAGTCAGAGAAAAATATACCTGCCACACGGACCGGAATTATCGTCCTCTGTAGATCCGTCGTCTTCAGTATCATCATTAGGCAATTCGTCATTAGGATGAGGGATTGTATCAGGAACAATGAAATGTTCCAAGTAACTGGCATACCCATCGGGTTCGCTGCAAATAAGGAAATAAATACAAAATAGTATTGCGGAAACCATTGACTGAACCGATCTAAAATTTTTAAACAAATGCTGTTACTTTTTCTAGATAGAAATTGAAACTGGGTTTAAAATTTCAAAATTTCAAAATGTAGAACGACGTAAAAGCTGAATTTGAAATACACGACTTCACGTACTGCTTGTTGGTCTTTCGTAGTTCACTAGTTGATTCAGAGAAATCCTTTGTTGTAATCTCCTGCTGTTTAGAACATATCTTAGGTCCCACTGATCGGGCAACATCCGTCCTATAATCAGATTAATTTCCTTTACTTATTTCTAAAAAATTGGAAATCTTGATCAAAAACGTTTCATATTTTAAACAAAAGACAAAAGATAAGCAGCAGGAGATTGACTTATCAGTTATTGTTACTGTACTGTGGCAGTGATAAGGATATATTCAGTTGGATCATCTCCTCATCGCTTGTAGCAGGTCTGATTCGTTCGGATTGTGTGGCGCCGCTAGTTCTGTGGTTCAACTGGTCAACATTGGAAGTTAATCTGAAACAATGTTATTAGTGAGAAAAATTGTACACAAACTTGTTTAAAAATAAGAGGAACCCTGATTTCAGAGAGTAGGTTGAGCATCCCTTTACAGTAGTAAATTTGCAGTTACGTTGAATCTACTCACACAATAGAAATTTAAAATTGAAATTTTTACTTTTATTGAAGAAATCAACATTAACTTTATTTACATTATATTGCTTGAACCGTTGTCATCAGAAGATGTGTTCGTCTACGTTTTGTCGGAAGGAGGTCGTCAGATTCCGACATCCTTTTGAAAACTGAACCTGAACCTTAATTATTAACTAGATGAACTTTACCGTCTATTTAATTTCCCGGCTTAGAAAGAGAATTATTTTAAAAGAAACGGCGGACAAATTGCAATGTATTACGTTAGTATTTTAACTTCTAGCCGGTACAAAATTCATGTAAGTCGAGTGAATGTGGTGTAAATTTCAAGTCTGTTGTCTTTTTCTCGGAGCAGTTTTCGATGTTCCCTTATTCCTCTGAGCGGCCCTCTGACCTCTTTGAGGCTTGTTTCTTTTTCCTACGGCACAGCTTGTGATGTTTTGTTTTCTTCACCATCCTCCGTACTTAGCATCTGTGTACTCCGAATTTCATCTAGCGCACTTGCTTTGTTTTGGCTAAGTTGGAGCTTTTCTGGCCTTCTTTTCCTGCTATTGTCAGAGATTCATTCTTCTTCCCCGCGGTTGTTGGCTGGACTATCAGACTATAAGAATAGAGGCAATGTCTGGGAACCGCAAAGTACGACCCCTGGCATTTCGTGCAGGTGCCGCTAGCTGATCGACTGTCTGAGAGGAGTTTACTGAGAATTGAGGTACTTTCGCCTTGAGAAAAAGGAGTGAATAATGGGGCATTGAACAAGAAAAGTTTCGCCCTTAAGGGATGGGGGCGACTAAACTTTTGCCCCAACTTTGTCCGATTGACCTACTTTTTGGCGAAGTTAAAGAGCATGGGTGTGGTCAAAAAATGCTTGGTCGTTGGTTCTTAGCTGCCTTCCAGCCATGTGCAGGCGGAGCGTTTATGTGCCCGACCCCCCCCCCTTTTTCGCAACAACCAACATAATTAATTTAAAATTTCTGCTGCCTGCAAGACCCTAGCTCAAAGCTTGTCATTGGCCAATATGACTTGGCACATGTGCCCCTATATGCGGAAAAATACTAGACGTCTGTATCTTATCTGCATCTAAGGGAATTACTGTTCAAAGTTGAAGTTTCGGCAAAATTTTGAAAATTTTTGGCTAACGAAAGGAATATTTTATTACTGGTACGAGCTATAAGGCTGTAATTTGGCATAAAAGGAGGCCCTGTGGGAGTACTCATTTGTGCCAAATGGCAAGAAATTCTGCCGCGTGAAAAATTTTTATGTCAACTTTAATCTTCAAAAATTGCCAAAATCGCCTTTTTTGGGCAATAGTACCTCAGAAATCGAAAAAATCAATTTTTTTGAAATTAAATTTTTTTGAGATGTTTGAACTCAGCGTGGTTGAAAACATACCCACAAACGATTTCAGCTCGATTGGTGAGGTTTGCGACTTCTATGGCTGCAGAAAGCCTTTACACAGGATCCGACAGACTGAAAATGGCGATTTTGGCAATTTTTGAAGATTAAAGTTGACATAAAAATTTTTCACGCCGCAGAATTTCTTGCCATTTGACACAAATGAGTTCTCCCATAGGGCCTCCTTTTATGCCAAATTACAGCCTTATAGCTCGTACCATTAATAAAATATTCCTCCTTTCGTTAGCCAAAAGTTTTCAAAATTTTGCCGAAACTTCAGCTTTGAACAATTTCCTTAGATGCAGACAAGATACAGACGTATAGTATTTTCCCGCATATAGGGGCACATGTGCCAAATCATATTGGTCAAAGACAAGCTTTGAGCTAGGGTCTTGCATCCAGCAGAAATTTAAAATTAATTATGTTGGTAGTTGGGAAAAAGGGGGGGTCGGGCACATAAACGCGATGCTTGCACATGGTGGGAAGGCTGCTAAGAACCAACGACCAAGTATTTTTTGACCACACCCATGCTCTTTAACTTCACCGAAAAGAAGGCCAATCGGACAAATTCGGGGCACCCCCGTTTTAGTCGCCCCCCCCTTAAATTTGTGAATGTCTGATTCGTGCTATCAAAAACTTAACTTTTGCTATGTACTCTTGTTGTCATATCTGATTCCTAAAGCAAGCTATTTTTGATACAATTAAGTCATGAGTAACAAGTAACACTAAAATAACGAAGTGTTTCTCTGCAATTTATGAATGCGTATTATCAAGAGTACATAATAACCAAGAGTGTGACAAGCGTCAAACTCTTAGTTATCAAACAAAAACCATCATCTGCACAATAGCGGCTGACTCCCCCCCAACTATGCTATGCCTACGTTCCAAAGCTCAAAAACACAACAAGTCAGTTGGTTCAATGTGCGTCTGTTGCTAGCTTTAGAACGTAGGTATAGCGTTCCAATTTCTTTGAGGTGAACATACTCAGTTGTGGGGGGCCAGCTGTTATTGTGCAGATAATGTTTTTTCCTTAATAACTGAGAGTGTGATGCCTGTCACACTCTTAGTTATTATGTACTCTTGGTATTATCTGAAATCAAAATATGTTGTATGAATTGTCCTTGAAATTGATTGATAGTTACTGGTTTTTGGGAAATCGTTTTTGTTCTTTATGCGGTACAGTTGAATGATGTGACGTAGTTTCCTGCTGTTTTGAACTGCAGCTGGCTCATTCTTGGGACTAAAACAGAAAACAGTGGAAGTAAGACAAAACAGTGGAAGTATGTTGATGTCCATACGTCAGCTTAGTTAGTCACTAAAAGACTGGGTTAGATTAGAAGATGCATTTGGTTAGTCACTAAAAGGCTGGGTTAGATTGGAAGCTGCATTAAAGAATATGCATGTTAACTGGTGAATCTCCTGCATGATCATTTTGCCATTTATATGGATACCGCGAAATTAGATCGGAGCAAAGTGCTCAGGAAAACAAAAGTTAAGGCTGTTTCACACGATCAAAGTTAGATCAAAGTTTTCTTTGTCAAACTTTGATGATCCTAGACATTGATAGAAATCTGATGGTGTGAAACGCCGTCAAAGTGAGCATAAAACTTTGATGGAACCATCAAAGTTTGATTGTGTCTTATCTCGATTAACCCACACCACTCAAAATCCTTAAAACTTGACCAAATTAGCTACATTTGGTGTGGGTATGTTTTCGACTACGCTGCGTTCAAATATAGCAAAATTATTCGGAGTTAGATGACCAGCGTTGCTGGCCCTTTCTCGTCTTATTCGCACTGTGCACTGTAGTAACTATATATGCACCCAGTAAAATATTTTGTTACTACTAACATGTTATGATGTTTCTTTTTGATAATAAATGTTTTTCTTTTTCTTCTATTCGATCTTGCGAAATTCGCGTAAATTTCGAAAAATTCGAAATTTTTTGCGATATCTAAGAGGGGACCAAGGGAAACGAAAACATTTTTTGTCTTCGATTTTGCTGAAAAGTTGTATGCAGGGGTTTTCGAGGTCGCAGAATACGAATCTGAAATCCGTTTTTCGATTCAGCTTTTCGTTAGCGCAAAGTAAGCTAAAGTTGTAGCTTAAGATGTAAGCTTATACTGATCTAACAAAAATCCGAATCCAAAAACTAACTTCAGATTCCTATTCTGCGACCTTGAAAACCCGTGAATACAACTTTTCAGCAAAATCGAAGACAAAAATTTTTCGGTTTCTCTGTTCCCCCCTTTGAAATCGAAAAAATTTAATTCCGCGAAATAGGAAATTTTTGTGATATTTGAACATGACATAAACATTTGAACATTTGAACATTTGAACAAGACATACCCATATCCACGTTTAGCTCATTTGGTCAAGTTTTAAGTATTTTGAGTGTTGGGGGTAATCGAGATCAGACCCGTTCGATTGTTTGAAGATTGTTTGAAGAGCGAATCCATCAAAGAAATTTAATCAAACTGAAATCAGAATACTGGAATAATTCTGGATAATTTTTAATAATTTTTAATAACTTTATAATTTTACTGGAATAAACCTAGTTTTAAAGCTGATAATCTGTACACTCACATGAGCTTACGAAACTAGCAAAATTAGCACAAAACTAGCACATTTTCTGAGATACTGACATGTGACAGGCTGAATGTAGACCCAAAATCTTTTATATCGATTTAGAATATCGATTTCTGAAAACTGCTGGATTGGCCAAAATTTTTTCTTGTGCCATTATATGAAGGACATATGGGCCGAGGGACATTTTATGGATTTGGCTCAAGACGGCTCAGTATTCCAGATAATCCAGTAAATGTGCGGTGACACGAAGTTTCGCAACTTTGTATTCAGTGTTTTCGCAACTGGAGATGTTTTACCTCAAACCAAGAAAAATATCCCTCCACAATAGTGCCAATTTTCACCCAGCCAAAAATCCTGCGACTCCATTGGGTGGTTTTGGGAAATCGATGTTCTGCCCATTTTTCGGAGCATAAAGCAACAAAACACAGCTTATTTTGGTTGAAAAAATGGGCAATTTGACCGCATATAGATTGAAAATAAATAAACGAAAATTGCCCGTACATGGCAATAATTTTGAAAAAGTTGATGAAAATTGAAAAGGGAAATATTTCTGCTACCAAACGTTTGAGCGCGCTGTGTATGAGCAAATCGGCTACAACTTCGTGTAATCCTAACTGGACTAGATAAAGTGCTAATATCTATACGAGGTTATTTCCTGCACGGCCTCTGATTTTCTACTAATTTTCTACTCCGCTTCTACTTTGCTCAAAATCGCGCTACAAATGTGTAGGTCACGGAACATTTCGTCCTGTCCTGAAGTAACCCGGCGATGTAGAAACTTCGCGTTTAGATATTAGCAGCTTTATTTTGCTTGCAGTTAATCCATATCAGGGCTTTTCAGTAATTCACAGTTTTGGAAGCAGGAATTTCATTTTTTCTAAAAATCATTTTTTTTCGAAAATTTCGTGTTTGATGTTTTATTAGTCAGCCAAACTTAAGAAATTTCAATAAAATTCGGCGTGCTAATAGGCAGGCATGAAGCCAACGTCTATGTAAAGTTTCATGTCAATAACCTGTGTTTTGCGTTGGCTACATGCTACGATAGCATGGTGGACACCAATGGCCAAAAAATGTCAAATTTTTATAGTACATTTTATCTTCTTACACCAAGTCTCTACAAAGTAGTACGAGAAAGTTAGAGCGAATTAAAGTTTGAAGCAAATGACAGTCAGAATAAGATTTACCAAGTCGTCCAATCGCTGTACCTCGCTCGTTGCTTTCCTTGCCACTATGATTTATGCAGTAATGAATACCTGCATGTTGTTCTGCAAATAATCAATCCCTTCAGCGCGTTTCAGTAGCTTGAAAAAGTTCCAAACTATACAAACAAAATAATTAGAATACAAAAAACAGCATATTCACCGAAGTATGCACGGGCTGAAGTGACAGTAGTTATCCACACTAATTGGTGCAGAAAGGCGTTCCAGCTGTGGATACACGCATCGCCAAAAGACTTTGAACACATCGTATCTATATATCGTTAGAGTACGCCCAAGCCACCGACCCATTATCTGTGCGGCACGGCAGCATAATAAGTCGTAGTCCGCTCGTAGCGTGTAACTCCACACCATATTGATACCTACAAATATAATTGCAATATAGTAAAAGTAGAATAAGAAGGAATGTATAAAATGTTTCAGTCTGTGAAACTGAAACCTAAACTGAAAAATTGAAACTAAGTTTCAGTTTGTACAGGTCCCAGTTTCGGTCACTGAAAGTGGAAAAGAAAATGAAACTGAGCTTCAAACTGAAACTGAAACTTAAATATGAAACTCGGTGTGAAACCAGTTTCAGTCTTTCCGTAAAACTTGAAGCTCATGAAGCTTATGTGCCGACCCACCCACTTTTCTCAACTACCAACATAATTTATTAAAACTCTCTGCTGGCTGCATGACCCATGACAGTTTCAAGGTTGCCATTTGCCAAATATGATTTGGCACATGTATCCCTATCTTTCGAAAACACTAGACATCTGCATCTTATCTGCATTTAAGGGAATTACTCTTCTAGATTGAAGTTTCGACAAAAATTTTAAAATTTTTGGCTAACGAAAGGAAAATTTTGTTACTGCTGCGAGTTATAAAGTTGTAATTTGGCAGAAAAGGAGGCCCTCTAGGAGTAAGGATTTGTGCCAAATGGCAAGAAATTCCGCCGCGTGAAAAAATTTTTCTGTCAACTTAAATTTTCAAAAATTGCTGAAACAGCCATTTTCAGTCTGTTGGATCCTGTGTAGAGGCTTTCTGCAGCCCTGAAAGTAGCAAACCTTCACTAATCGATCTGAATTGTTTTGTGGGTCTGTTTTCCACCACGCTGAGTTGATATATCTCAAAAAATTTCAATTTCAGAAATTTTGATTTTTTCTATTTCCGGGGATTTTGGCGATTGTGGCAATTTTTGAAGATTAAAGTTGACATACAATTTTTTCACGGGGCAGAATTTCTTGTAGTTTGGCACGAATGAGTACTCCTATGGGGTCTCTGTATACGCCGAATTACAGCCTTATAGCTCGCACCAGTAACAAAATTTTCCTTTCGTTAACCAAAAAATTTTACATTTTTGCCGAAACTTCAACTTTGAAGAGTAATTCCCTTAGATGCAGATAAGATACAGTCGTCTAGTGTTTTTCATGAGATAGTGGCGCATATTGCGTCTATCAAAACATTTTGAGTACACCATTATAGCGAGATTCCGTGGAACCAACGTAGCGAGGAATAAGCACAAAGTTATTCCACAAAAATTAGCTGACTTGGTTGGAATTTTGCTGTCCGGTCTTTGATGAAAAATGTTTCCAGGAAAATTAGCTGGTTTAACTGGAAACTAGTCAATCCAGAATTAAAGTTAAAATACATAGGTTCTAAACACACAATAAATTTTACAGAAAGGCTCTCAGTGGTTGAGATAGAGTAGTGACGTTAAGAAATCATCTTCAAGAGGACACGCAGCTATAAGAACCGGGCCTGGGACGTTTCGGTGCATTCAAGCCCGATCCGGAGCTCGAGATCCGCTTGGATCAGACTTGGAATCCGGCTGGCAAGAATTAAGGCGCCGGTATTTCCACGAAAGCCAGCTGATTCGGCAGGAATCACGCCATCTGGGCTTAAGCTTTCAAATTTTCGTGGAATTCAGCTCATAAGTTTTTCATATGTCGCATCCGCGGAATCTCGCTATAGTGGTGTACTCAGAATCTTTTGATAGACGCACATGCCAAATCATATTGGCAAATGGCAACCTTGAAGCTAGGATTTTGTAGCCAGCAGAGATTTTTAATTAATTATGTTGGTAGTTGTGGAGGGGGGCGGGCACATAAACGCGACGGCTGCACATGGCTGGAAGGCAGCTAAGATCTCAGTACCCGATATTTTTTGACCACACCCATGCTCTATATCTTCTCCAAAAAGTAGGCCAATCGGACAAAGTCGGTGCAAACCTTAAGTAGCTCCCACTTAAGGGGGGGGGGGGCTACGAACAGGTTGGCACGACATCGTCGGAGAGACCTACATTTCCCCCCAACGTTAGCCAACATATCAAATTAAAAAAGTTTAGGGTGGGCAACAATATATCTCATATACACCGTTTTTGGCAGGACGCCAAAGTACAAATTTTAGTTCGAAAAATGGGATTTTTCAAAAAGGTTTTTTCAGCTCTGGTGGATTAACGGTTTGACCAATTCTGAAACTTTCAGCCATAAATGTTAACTGTTACCAGTGCTAAATATTAAAAGTATTCCGGCTTTCGAGCGTTGCTTCCTTCTTCAGCTATAACAGCTCAAAATTTGGAATTTGGCAAAAAGTTGCAATGTGACCGTGCGCCGTTTTCGATCTAATAAAATTGACAGCCCCTAGCCTACCCCAGCTTTTTACCAAATATTAGGCTCTAATAGGGGCCAACTGTCTGTGAGTTTCAAGGGTTTTGGTTTTCTGGTTAGTGTGCTAGCAAACTTTTTGTTAAGAAATAACCCTTATTTTTAGGCCTGAAAAGCTAGCTAAGCGCAGTAAAAATGGGGTCAAAAAATTTTTGTCTCCGATTTTGCCGAATAGGTGCTTATAGGGGTTATTTGACCTGCTGAATCCGAATATGAAATCCGTTTTTCGATATGACGCTTCCTTCGTTCAGTATGCGCTTACAACTGTCTTAGTGCTTTTTGCAGCGATCGCCATCCATACTTTGAGAAATCAATCTAGCATTTCTAAACATTGGAGCGAGGTTTAGTGACATAGCTTTCGACACATCTTGGTACACTCACTGGCCTGTAATGTGCAACGTTTCAGCCGATTTTGCCACAGTACTTTGGAGTAATTGGCTCACATCTTCGAAATGGCACCAAATAACAGCGACAATATAGATAATATAATCCAGCACTGTGAACGCAGGGATTAACGAAATAACGTCATTTATACCAAAGTTAAGACAGATACTTGGAGTATTAATTACAGCAAAGTTTGGCTCATTTGGTAAACCACAGCTCATTAGAAGTTAGTTAACCTCCACCCGTATATACCTACAACACCCAATTTTTCGCACTTTGATCGTATCGCACAGAAAAGTAGGCAATGGTCTAGAGATTATTTTACACGATATCAAAGCACTATATGTCAGAACTAATTCCTGAAAATTTTGGTACCGTGCCTTGCCCATAGCGATCAGGGCGAGGCGAAGTTTGTGTACGTGTCATGTCGAGCTTTTGACCGATAACACCAACTTATGATGGCTCCACAGGACGCTACGCTGCATGAAATTCTTTCAAACTTTAAACTATTTTATACTAAACCTAATACTATTATGTGGCAAAAGACTAGCTAGCTTTTCCAACATCGAACTTTTAGTGAAATTCGTAGCCCCCCCCTTAATGGGGTAAAGGAACTGTCACCGGCTGGCCGCCCCCCGCATACGACAGTGCAAGTTCTTTCTCCTAGGAGAGACCCCGGGCGTTTCTACACGAACACTGCTACATCAAGCTACTACTCTCAGGATCGCTATCAGCCTGGGGACTGACGCCGAAAGTAGAGCTTGAAAACTGAAAGTTAAACCTTAAACTCGGACTGAAACTAGTCTCAGTCTATCCGTAAAATCTTTAGCGTTGCCGATCGAAACCTAAACGAAACAATTTGTAAAAATAATCGAAACAGACTAACTCCGAATCGATCCGTTGGCTATGTTGATTTATGCGAGACACCCGTCCATCCAACAGAAACTGAGGAAATTTTTGTTTTTCGTCCTTTCCGTCCTCGGTCCGTTCATGTGGGTAAGAGTTGGGGTACGCCAATATATGCTGTTTGAAATTTGGTAACTGAAACAAACAGTAAACAATACGTGATTGAAGTTCATAAAATTTATTGTTCAAAAGTAAACAATATTTGAAATGAAAGTAACTAGAAAAAACAGACAGGAAATCGTCGCCTCATTACCTTAAGTTACAACAGCACTTAGCTAACTCTGTTTAGAGAGTACGTTTCTCCTGCAACGTTTAATTCGAAACAAGAAATAAAAAACATCGAGTAGAAGAGAAGGGGAACTGTATCTTACCTTAGACATTCTTAGGCGGAAGCGATAATTATTAATTCATATGTCAAAAAACCAAACAAAATAAGGTCGCAGTTGTACGTGCTGAAAACAAAAGTATTATGCAAATTAACATATATTCACAACTCGCAATACATGTGTATACGCATATACAGAAAACACGCACACCAATGTACAGGATTTCTTCAACAATCTATAAGTTAAAGTCATGGATAGGGACGATATCCTAAGTATATGGGTAAACTAACATTATAAGTGAAAGAAAATTGTTAAAGTTCTACTTACCGGTCCCTTCCTTTATTTGACAGAGGAACTTCAAGACATAGTTTTTAAATAAATATCCTACTAGCTAAAGACATATTTTTAAATATATTTATTTAAACTAAAATAGATCACAATATTAGCAATTACATTGTACAGGATTTTTTAAATAAACATCCTTCGAACTAAAATGGACCACAATATCAGCAATTACATTCTATAGATCAGGGTTTGAATTTCTAGTCTCTAATAGTTTAATAAATCGATTAACTCAGGCTGTTGACTAAAACTGAAACCAACACTACACCAAAATGTGGCCCGTAAAATCGAAGTGGTTCTTTATTTGACAGAGTAACCTAATCGGTATAGATTGCATAGAATTACAAAAACATTGAAGAACACAAAATCGAGATAAGAATATCCCAATCGGTTTCGTATGGAACTATTCCAGCAATGCTTACGATCATACAAACCCCCAACTGGGGCATACGATCACACACTCATTAAAGAACACAAAATCGATATAAGAATATCCCAATGTGTTACAATTCACAAAGAGGTGCCGTATGAATTCGTCTTGTTTCCTGTTCTTTCTATAAAGGCGGCGCATGAATTCGCCTTCTTTTGACTTCCATGCGTGCCATTTTATTTCTTGAAGGCACACTCTCGAAGCATAGAAAAGTATGAATTCAGCTTCATTCATTTCGCGCTAATGCCACACGAATTCATCACAAAATTGAAGACACACTCCCGAAGCATTCAGCACTAATGCCACACGAATTCATCAAAAAATTGAAGAGACGCTCCCAAAGCGACGCATGAATTCGCCCTGATTCATTTCGGATAAACGCCACACGAATTCATCAGAAAATTAAAGTGACGCCACATGAAAGCGGCAAAAAAATGTGTGGAGTGACACATGGAAACATCAACAAATTTCGGAGTGGCACATAAAAGCGCCGCCCAAGGAGCGAATTATTCGTAGTATTTGAAATACGCGAATAATTCGAATTATTCGAATAATTCGCGAATTATTCGAATATTCGAAGTCAAAAACGGCAATTGCTAAGTCTTAATTTACATTTGCATGCACATTTAACTGCTGAAGGTTTATGAATCAGCTCAAGAACCCTTCTGGGAGCGTATAGCGGCAGCAAACTATTTTACAGTCACAGCATTTATGTGGTCAACATAGTGGAATGGAACACAATTTTACTTGGCAAAATTGATCACAATTTTTCTTGGTAAAATTGCGCGATAATCAGGTTGAAATGGATCAGAACTACAGTACACAGACGGGTCAAGACATTGACATTAGTGCTCGGACCGGTTCCGATTTTTGAAACCGGTTCCGGTTCCGGTTCCAGAGCACCGGTTCCGGTTCCGGTTCCGGTTCCGGTTCTAGCTTCCGGTTCCGGTTCCAATTGAGATTTTTGTAAAAATGCTAATAATTCAATTTTTTTAGTTTTTTATATAAATTGGACCAAAACCTTATGAGCCAACGTTGTTATATGCTCAACGTTATTAATTTACATGTAAAATAGTAATTAATTTTTATACCAGTTTTAATAGTGTTAAAATGTGTTAAAAGTGCAATAATGAATATATATGTAAAAAATTTCAATCCTAAACTAGTTTCCTGTGTCCCATGGTAATAGTTTGTTCAACTGTCACTAAGTATAGGATTTACGAATTCACAGCATGTCACTGCCACTAATTAGCTGGTCCTCTCCTCTGATTTATTTTGCTTGACAATTGACCAAGAATTTGTTAATCGTTCGCAATCCTCTATCTTGCTTGCTCAAAAACTAGTCATGTTTCTTTTTTGCATTAAAGTAGCGGCAGATACAGCAAGACATATACAGCAAGACATATACACTGGAATCTTATTTTTTGACATTTGGCGGTACATTGTAGCTGTAAGAAGTGGAAAAATGTAAAAAATTTGGAAACAGTAAAGAATTCATATGTTTGTTTGTCAACGACTGTCTACTAAGAGAAAATTGCGAAAATCTGTATGCACCCATTCTAATATTCAGTGAAAACTCTAGAAAACCAAAGTTAGGTTCCAGGTATATATCTATTAGAAAAAGAAATCTTAGCCTATATTTTGATAAAAAGATGGTTTCTTAACTCCAAGTCAGGGTTTGTTTTTGATAGATATCGGATATTTGTGCATTTTTTGTGCATTTTAAAAATAGGGTGCGTTTTGGAAAAAATGTTTTTATTGGAAAAGTTTTGGAAAAATGTTGCATTTTAAAAAATTTTTCTGAACAATTTCTTGTCGTTTTAACAGATTAACAAACGACAGTGAGAGAGCTAGCATTGTACGCGTCGAACCGTTGTAAAGAAAAAAATGTGAAGAAATACTTTAAGAGAAATTGGCTTAATCCAGTCGTTTATTTCTGACAACGAAGGGACATATATAAGTATATAAATACAACCCAAAGCCAAAATATTTCAATAATTGATTAGTGGCCTTTGTAAACAAGAAAGAATAGAACAGAAGTAAGGTCTTTGCGACGTTGCTCTAATCGAAAAATAGTAAAAAGATGCGGGGGTCTGGGGGCGGCAGCCCCCAGCTAAAAGCTAGAGCTTTTTTAAAATTTGAAGCACTTTCGAAATTTTTCAGAGCACTTTGTGGTTAGCGGAAGTATAATTTGACTGTGCATTTAAGTGTGCATTATTAAATTCAAGTGTGCAGCTTGGAAAAAAGTGTGCATGTGCACAATAAAATGCACAAGAGACAGACCTTGCTCCAAGTAAAGAATTATTATTAATATTTCAAAGTTGGTTACTCCAAAAAGGAATCATCAGCTCAAAAGTAATTGCATATCTTACCAACATGCAAGAAAAAGTTAAAACGCTTATACTTGTTAAAAAATAATGTCGCATAATAGGTTTCGGAAAACTTTCAAAAGACTACATTCAAAAGCTAGAAAAATTTTCAGAATTTCCAGACTGAAAGTGTTATTTAAAAGCTAGAGAAATTTTGAAAATTTGCAGGCGAAAACTTAATTTTTGGATAACATTTTTCAAAACATCTGAGACAAATTACACTGGAACCGGTCCGGTTCCAAATGCTACCGGTTCCGGTTCCGGTTCCGGTTCTAAAAATCCTTCCGGTTCCGGTTCCGGTTCCGGTTCCGGTTCCGGTTCCGGTTCCGGTTCTACCGGTTCCAGTGGAACCGTTCCGAACATCGTGCAACAATATGTGCTCTGGAACGCAACGTGCCAGTTAAAGTGCAATAAAATAATTTGGTCAACTACAAAAGCTGTTGTAGGTGAGAAATCTCAATGATGTAAGACGAGTGTGCATGTATAAAACTGTTAGGACAGAACGACTGAAGAACTTTGCAAGTTTAGTACACATAAATATATTCTATTCTTTGTGAGTTCAGTTTCATTTTAATGCAGAAGCCAGCAAAAAGTCCGAAAATTCGCCTGAATATTGGATACTTATATATTTAGAAATTAACGAATAATAGTTCGAATATTCGTTCATCGAATTATTCGTTAACTATTCGAGAATAGTAAACGACTATTCGAATATTCGTGGTATTCGCGAATATCGAATTATTCGCAGATTATTCGATATTCGTGCCCATGCTTAGTCGAGAACTCTAAACCACTCAGTTAAACCCTTCGTCAGCGAGCGAGAACAATGTTCTGTTTGCTGATAACTGAAACTGCTTTCTGGCAAACATGCTGGTCGCTTCTGGTTTATGGAGCTAATTCACGACATCTTGAGTAATATCTAATATTGTTTCGGATAGTTTTTAGGCGTTTTATGTGCTGGTACTTCGATGCGCGGTAATTCTAATGTAATTCACTTATAAGGTAGCCCTAAGCATTAATCCCTGTTAATTACATTAATTATTAATTACATACAAAATTTATTTCCATTAATTACTAAATTAGTACCGGCCAACCAGTAACACTCTACTCAACTACTCTTGCAGCGCTTCAATCCAAATGCCAGTGGACCAAGCAGGCCGAGTACTGGCAGTACAAGACTTGAGGTAAACATCGTGTATACCATTGAAACCAGGACCTAGGAGAGAGAAGGGAAGTTGGAAGTTCAGCTTTTGAATTGCCAGATGAAAAGTAAAGAATTTGCTCAGCCTCTGCTCTGCTTTCAAGTCAGAAGCGCTACAACTATAACCACAGGGCCATCAGCTGAACTTCCATATCAGGCTTATTGTAGCGCTTCTACCAGGGCTGGTGGATCAGGAAGAAACCAAGGACAAGTCCGAACGGGAAGCGTCAGGCACCCTTGTACCCACGAAACCAGGACCTAGAAGAGAGAAGGGAAGAGGGAGGTTCAGCTTTTCACTCACCATTGAAAGTAAAGAATTGGCCAAGCCGGGGATCGAACCACGGCCCTTCTGCTCCGGAAACAGACATGCTACCGCTACACCACAGGGCCGTCAGCTGAAGTCCCATTGCAGGCTTATCAATCTTTCCTATGCCTGCTTCCCTTACATTATCAATACAACTATAACCACAGGGCCTTCAGCTGGACTTCCATATCAGGCTTATCAATATGTCCTACGTCAAAGGTTGACATTAGGATTGAAAGATTTGAAGAAAAGTGTCCAGGGCGGGGATTGAACTACCGATCTGACTGGCTCTGAATGCGATAACTCTGCCGCTCAGCCACATCCCCGGACAGCGAGACTAGTGAATGGCGCGTAATTTTAACCTCCTGGAGTTCAAGTGAAACGCTGATGTTTGACATACCTACTCCGCTTGGTAACGTGAAATTCGGCCTCAAGTTTCCAGTAACAGTAGGTCGCTTCCCGAAGTTAACACAGCTCGTGTGAGATGTGTGCTATGGTAGGTTAGATTCAAGCAAGAGTGCATAATTGCACTATTATTAAGAAGAAGATTAAGCCACTAGAGGGCTTCTCTTCACTGCATTGCGTCTCTTCTAATATATAGGAGAAAATCATGGACTCTTGATACAAGTTTTCTAGGAAACGAATCTTTACTGTAAACAAACAACAGCAGCCAGAAGGTATGTGCAAAAACAGTTGAAAACAGAACTGGGCACAGAGACACAATCTGCGCTAGCGCTCTCATTATCTATCTAATAAATGTTTCTCCAAAAGCCAATTCGACTGGCAAAATTACCAAATTTAAGAAAATATAAACCTAAATTTTCCTAAAAACTGACCACTCCAATTATGTCAGAAAGAATAAGCACGTTTGCTACCACTAGTTTTCACTACAGAAGTACCGTAACAGTTCGGAATCTGTGATCATAAACTGATTTTCCATTCAGTTGCGGTTAAAACAGGGGAAAGTGGAACTCAAAATTTAGTTACACTTTTCAGGACCTTTCAGAAACATTCGGTCAAATTGCAAACTCGTTTTAGGCTACAGACTATCTCCCCAGTACAACATTAGACCAACCGGGTAGGCCAAATGAACTGATATAGTCGCTGAGTCGGCAGACGAAATAATCTTCGGCCATCTGAGCGGTCGAGCACAGGTCAGTAATCCAATCGGGAAACGGGAATTCAAACGACAGATAGTCGATCAAATAAGTACGTACCAGTAGATCAGTTAGAGTTAGGTTTAACCTAATTTCGGCCAAATAAGCTTCCTTTTCGCCATTGTCGCTTTTATGACTAGTATAGTCTTCCAGGAAGGGATCCGTATGATTGGGTCCCCATGAGGTCAGGACCAGATCACGTGACCAGCCCTGAGCCAATAGCGCTTCACGAATCGCCTCCTTAAATTCAGGCTCATTTGCATATCTGAAAAGGCTCGAAAAATTCTGCCGGCGATGCTCGAAATCGCAGAACCAGAACTGGGGGTGAAAGTGGGCCCAAAATTTGGCCGAATAGTTCAGACCGTTCCGGCTGACTTCAGACAACAGTTGGTGGTTGCGTTCCACGAAGCAGCTGAAATAAAAATAAATAAATAAAACAGTAAAAAATAAAGTAAACAAAAACCAAACTAGAAACAAAAATATGACTTTTCCAGCAACACAGCAAATTAGCCATTGGTCGCGCGCCGGATTTTTGCTACCCGTCCCGTCACGCGGCCCGCAGAAGGTTACCCGCCCCCCCCCGCCCCGCGGCCCGCGGCCCGCAGACAAGTAATACCCGCAAGGTACCAGCAAAAGTTTTTAGCTCAACTCGTGTGGAAAACTAAATTTAAACAGAAATTTTCGTTTTATTAGGTGTTCTACGTTATCACTGACTTTCTTAGTGTGGAACATTCTGAAACAGTCACAGAATCTGTTGCAAGCAAATTTCATAGATTTATCGAAAACTAATCAAATAAACGAAAAATGCAGTATTCTTTTCCTGATGACATTTCAAACATTTTGGTATTTTAAGGTGGTGTCTGCTCTGTTTTTGATCCTGCCACTGAATATAGATTTCCTCCCGGTTCCTAAAAATACATCTCCGTTCCTGTTCTTGTTTTTAAATTGAACCCAATTTTGCTCCCATTCCCAAAATTAGACTTCCTAGAAGTAGACCAGTGAGTATGGGTGCTGCCTTGATGACTGGTCGGCATTTTATTCACCAATGCAGCAAAGAAACACTATTGTATCTCTGAAGACTGTCAAAATTAAGTGAGAAGTCAAAATGCAAATGCAGTATGTGCCATTAACTATTAAAGTTTACTTAGATTTTAGGACAAAAATAGTTTAACTTTTCAGATTAGGCCCGCACAGATACCCGCGCGGGTAGTGCGGGTACTGAAATATGCTAATACCCGCCCCGCCCCGCCCCGCCCCGCGGGTACCCGCGGCCCGCGACCAACTTTGTGAATGAACAATGAATTGTAATGATCAATCAATGAGATAATTGACTAAGAGAGAAGCAGCTTTTTATATTTCTTATTTATCCACAAGCATAGCCGAAGCAAATGCACAAATTTTGTCACCAACAATATCCACGATTCCTTTGGTATGAGCACAGTAGCTTTACAACAACATTTAAGTCTGTCCGTGAATCGAACAACGGACCTTCCGTTTCGCAGTCGGGAATGCAAACCACTACACCACAGAGTCGTGAAGGAAAATCATCTCAAACACTTCCACATCTTTGGTGTTAATATGCTCTATACATTTTTATGTAAAATAGATAAATGGCAACTGGCAACACAAATTAAGCTGACTTGAAATCCGTCCCGCAATCTAAACACCCGTTTTTGTATCGCGGAAATTTGGCCATAAATCCGTGATGACCGCATTTATCCACAAATCCGGAAACGAATTTCTGGATAGGATCTCGAACTATGGCCCATTTGGTCCAACCCAGATCTGACCAAATGTGTGCATCCTTCCGTTCCGAATAAAGACGAACCTATAATATCATAAAATGAAATATAAAAATAAAAGTAAAAATTATTTGTTTTGATAGATATCGAAGTTTCTTTTGACGGCATTGTAACAGTTAGTACTGCAGATAGCGACAATTCATGCTTAGTTTCTTGTGCTTTACGAATAAACCAAACTATTAAATTATAGTCTAAATTTCCTGTAATCATTCTATTTAGAAGCTATAACTTAGCCAACTAACCCTTAATTTGTTTTAATCTAAACTTAAGGTGGTGATTCCTTTTGGTGTCATCAACTTTGAAACGTTATTACTCATTCATTATTTGGAGTTAGAAACCCATCTTAATATCAAACTGTAGTTTTAAATTTTCTCTTTTTAATGAATACAATGAAATTAGTTTTGGTTTTTCGAAATTATTTTACTGTATTTTAGAAGGAAAATAATTTTCCGGATTTTTTGCAGGCTGAAATAAATTTTTTCGGGAGACGTCGGTTATATCAATCGATACATCTGTCAAATAGCTGGGGACCCTTTTTTAATTATTGAGAAATCGCTTTTCGTTGTGGAGAAATTAGCAAAAAGGTATGCGCAACCTGGATTTTGGCTACTTTTCCAAACTTTGGCAAGCGACCATGTTCGCTAGAAAGCCGCAATCGGGGCAACTAAAAAAGGGTCTCGGGGTAATTTAGTACAGAACGCATCTGCAAAATGGCAGTCCTTCACATTGCATAGGGAATGCTCCACAATCCCCAGAAAAAAATTGGTCGTGTTTTTGAAAAAACTACATTTTTTAAAACTACAGCTAGTAGGATAACAATTGGATAACGATCATGTCGCAGATAATTGGCCTCTGTAGGGCCTTTAAAATGATACCCTTGGTTTGATATTGCGGCATGTGCAGCTCGAGAAATAATGGATTATTTGATTTCTCCAGAAATGACAAGTTTTCAATGCCAAAATAAGAAAATCGGTTATATCTCACGATAGCGAAAAGCTAGAAGGCTACTTTAAAAAGCAAAAATGTAGAGCATAACGAGATCTTTCGAATGAATGTAGTTACAACTATACAGCTGCTGTTCAACTGTCACAAATTGGCTAAAACCGACTTGAACGCAAATGTTGAATTTTTGAACCGGGATTGCGCAGAGGGTGTTAGAACGCTAAAACAAGTGCTTTTGGAAAGTTTCGTAAAACGAAAGTTTCGTTTCGTTTGGAAACTTGGTTTGTGCCGTAAACTAACAGAAAGCACCAAAAGGAATCAACACCTTAAGTTTCGGGTTTCACTGCAATTTTTTACATCTTTCATGTTTCTTATTGCCCATATATTGTTGCATTGTTATATTGTTAAACACCTGTATTTCCAAAAAATCTCAAATGAAATCACTTTCGCTATCACTTTACAATGTGCAAACTTAAATAGCAAAACACGATTCTAGGTTAAGTATTACATTTAATTGTGTCAACCTTTCTTCTGAACACGGAGTGTACATCATCACAGGAAACGTTGAAGTCACCGGTTTGGTGCTTCACAAAGATTGTCTTCATCTGGAACAAAAACGAAGGCAGGGAAAACAGGGAAACTATTGCAGTTTTCAAATTACGACTATACGAAAACACAGGACAATTTGTGAAGATTCGAAAGAAATCTGATGTCATACCGACAAGAGTGTGCGGCTTAAAGTGCAAATTCATTCTTCGCTTTGTACGGTGCTGTCTGCAGTCAAAGTGCATAAAATTGTGTGGCCTAATTATTTAATTATTATTTAATTAGTAATTATCATTTACTAATTATAGTATAATTAATTAATTAAATTTAAATTTAATTAAATCTCACAAAAAGTTCTCTAAATAGTCCTTACAGTTGGGATACCCCCTCACAAACCTGAGTACAAGCATTCTTGGGTATCCAGCAAAACAGCAGCTTTGTCTCAGCATCAACCAGCGGCACATTATAGCTGGGATCTAGAAAGGGTTGAAATCGCGGTGGAACCAGAAGCAGGTTTCTGGCCAAATCGGACCAAAAACCTCCGGGCAATCTTGGCGCCAGCTGGGTTCTGCCGGGTCGAAAAATCGATACTGATCGATCGAACACCTGTCCGGCCTGATAATCCGGAGAACTGATCAATAGAATCAGCAGAATCAGAATTCCAAGCGTCAGGGTAAAGGCTGCTGTTCGTTGGCTGTGCCAGCCGGCCGGTACCATGCCACCTGGTTAATTGCTAGGATTTTGACGCTCCTGTTTGCACCTTATCCGAACAGCATTACTTGAACAATAGATTAAATCTTAAATAATATGATCATTTGGAAAATTGTGTCTCGTTTTACGCACACATGGGGACCAGAAAAGTTGTGAAAATGAGAAAAATCGGAGATGGTCGAAAATTTGTCAAAAAAGTGGCCCACTAGGCTTTGCTGTTACTGTAATAAAATGGAATGATCTGGGAATTGCTCTGTGATGAATTTTATCCAGACACCGTTTCTTCAAAAAGGATCAACTGCCAGGGGCCGCGTTGCAAAAGATTCTCCTATGCTAGCAGTGCTATCCACCACTCCTAACTTTTCTCCTAAGTTGCCTAAGTTTAGGAGCAGCGCCAGCTAAACTTAGGAGAAATCTTTTGAAACGGGCTTATGTAGGTCTGCTAAGTACTCCTAACCTCCTCCTAGACAGCTTTCAGACATCGTCCTAAGTACCCTCTTAGGAGGACACTTAGGAGAATCTTTTGCAACGCGGCCCTGATTTTCCGAAATTTCCGAAACACATTCCACCTGAAACTGTGGGAAATTGAAAATGCTGGCTGCAGTTCCCTCTTGAATATAGAAGGAAAACATTTAAAATCTTGTCAATTTTTAGTCACCAACCGAACTATTGTTAACAACAATTTACTCAAGCAAAACTATACTTAGATTGTAAACTGCAAAACAATCTAAAAACTACAAAAACTTTAATTTCCTGTTCATCCTTTAATTAGTCCTGCATTTTAGCATTTTAAAAAACAACAGTTATAGTTTTGCAGTCATGCAAAACTGCAATTAGTGAGATGTAAAAATATTGCAAACTGATTGCAGGCAAAAACAGTTCAAAATATAGGGTAAACTCGTATTGTATGGACCCTAGCTTAGTATGGACACCATTTCATTGTATTCGTAATAACTAAGTCAGTGATTGGTTGTTTGAAATAATTTTTACGCCAGCGAAAAGAGCAAAACGAGTTCTATTGGCTGGCAAAATTTCAGCAAGAACCGCCTAGGACTTCGCCAATGACGCTCATTTATGTACCGATTGCTTGCAGACACGACATTTTGATGAAAATTTTGCCAAAACTTTGACTTCAATTTTCTTAGTCTAAGTTAAATTGTTTCTGAAAAAGATTTAGATGGAAATATTCGTTGAAATCAGCTCTTTCTTATGATCAAAAATTTGAAGCACAAGAACCACTTTCTTAACTGTAATTAATAAAAATGCAATTTTAGTCTGAAAATTTTCATGTCTTGTATGGACATCCCATCTGTCTTGTATGGACACGCTCGCATTGTATGGACACCTATGTTTACACAGTAAAGATAGACTCTTCGCAACTTCTGAACCTAGCTACACTTACACGTGAACTGTTTTTCTGCATAACTACTTTTGTTAATGTTAAAGTTAAGAAGTAGTGTCAAGTCTTAAATTTAAGAATTTGACTCATTTTCAGAATTTAAATTTAAGTAGCCTATTTTGTGGAAACGTTGGAGAACAGTAAACTCGCTCATTAATATAGTATCATTTTTCCGCAGATATTTCGACATTTGCTGATTAGGCATTTGATTCTGTGGATTCTATAACGACTACTGAAACGTTCTAAGCCAAAAACTGTCCAAAATATCAAGACATGCTATTTCAAACTTGGCAAAAGGGCTTCATTTTACAGATTTTGGTTATCATTAAAAAGTTACTAAAGTGATTTTTGATTAGACCTCAAATATCTCCAAGATTTTACAATTGTCTTCCCCAAAATTAGCAAAACTCGCATAATTTTAAATAATGTAGCGGTTAAGACAAAACATAAAATTTCTTTATTTCTTGTTCAAGTGGCAGCATTTGAACAAAAAATTAATTTTCCAGAACCACAAATTGCAATTTATGGATTCCCTGTGAAGACAATAATCATCCGCATCTATTTGTATTTTGTACGTAATTTCCGTACATAGCTTTTATTTGAACAAGTATTTTTCGATGTTAGAACTGACAAATTTTTTGGTGTAGTAAATATGTTATTCCAGTTATTTTTAAATAAACAAATAGCTATCGTTCAAGTTATTGTCTGTTTCGCTTCCTTTCAACCTCAATAATCGCATAACTTCCATACTTAAGATAGTTCAAAGAGCAAGAATTCCTTCGAGGACAAAACTAATGATTCCTTTAATACAAAAAATAGATAATTTATTTTTAGTCCATAGTATTTCAGCTGCCATTTTCTTAAAATGTGATTATTCTTAGTTTCATAACTGTTTTTCTTTTAGTGGCTGTTTTCCTGGTCATGCATCACCACTACAGCTTCTTATCACCGATAGAAGTATTTGTTTTTGAAATTACACGTTTTCGAACTAACCCAAGCATTTTTACAGAGTAAACAGCACTAGAATCAGTTAGAAAATACGGTGTCCATACAAAGCTAGTGGTGTCCATACATCACTCAGTAAGTGTCCGTACTAAACTAGTAACTTTATGTGTTGAAGATAGGCAAAGTGTTTAGTGTCCATACAATGCGAGTTTACCCTAACTCAAAAAATAGGGAAGGATTCGTCGAATTGCAAATTGCACGAATCCACCATATTGAGGTCAGAAAGACTACTCATAAAAGAAAACTAAGTTAGAAAAATTGTGCAAAAGAATGTGCAGAAATTTTCAAAAAATGAAATAGACTCTGAAATTGCGATTGCAGTCTTGCAGCTCTGACACAAGAGGCCCTGTCTAATGTAATCAAATTTACTGTCCAGTTTTTCCCTGAAAAGAAAATTGTTTCATTGAAGGGTAGTGGAAAAACCGAAACTGCGCAATTAGAATTGCAAAATGCAATTTTCAATGCTGTCACTAGTCTGATATATGAGAAAGCGTTTTCTGACAATTTCACCAAAACTTTTTAAAAAGGAAACTTTTTCAGAGAAAATCATTTTTTTCGAAAACAGCTGATTTTCATCTGTTCCCTTTAGAGCATATCTTAACAGGTCTCAATACCACCCTCAAAAATTAGAACTTTAATACAATGAAATTAGTGTCCGACAATAAAGGGAACAATACCGATTGACAAAAGTTCCATTTATCTAAATTCAGTCTATCTGCGACCATAGGATAACGTGGGGGCCCTCCCAGACCGACAAAAAACGGGTAGACCCCCTCAGCGAAAAGGAAAACAGAGCAGACCCTCTCGTCCAGAAGGGCAAAAAGGATAGACCCCTCAGCGATTTTTTAAAAATAGGTAATTTTTAGTAAATTTTAGCGATTTTTTCAAAAAATTCCTTAAAATGACCAAAAATTGTCATTTTTACGAATTTTTGGTCAAAAACGTTAAAAATTCGAATTTTTGCTAATTTCGGGGCAGACCCCCTTCAAAGTTTGGAATTTTTTAGGGGTAGACCCCTCGCCGGGGTCGGGGTAGACCCCCCAGAATCGGATCCCGTGTTATGTAATGTATGTCTGCGACCGCTAGCATATTCCATTTCATCAAATAGTACCAGACAATTCTACTAAACGTGAACATTGACATAAAGGTACTAAACGGTGAAAGCACAAACCGGTTTTCTACAAAATGAAACCGTTCACAATTACAACATGAAGCTGCAGTTTATATTTCTGTTGGGAGCTGCGCCGGAAAAGTGGTACACAGAATAACCTGGAAAATAGGTAACTGAAACTGTAACATGACCTTAGGTGTAATTGAACCAGGCTTCAATTGCTTGCTGCAATCAATACCTAATTACAATTGTACTGCACATCACAAGGTTTTCCACAACATTCGAATGCTTTTTCGCGAATTGAACCTTCGACTGCTAAGTGTGTATACAAGTCTCTGAGAGCATTCTTGGGGCAATTCTACAACTCTACAACAGTTGACACATCATATGATTTAACAATTCCTAAATAATATTTGGATTGCAGTTGTAACAACTATTCCTAGGTAAGCAGTGATGTTTCATGCACTGAAACTGAAACTGAGACTAGGTTTTCGGTTGTACAGGTTCCAGTTTCAGTCACTGAAACTGAAACTCCGATTGAAACTAAAAATAGAAACTGAAATTATTTCATGATCTCGACTGAAACTGAGACTGACACTAAAAACGGCTACTGAAGCAAAGCAACTATATGTAGATATTCTTTTGGCATTGGACTAAAACTAAAATCCGATAGGCTTAATTAATACATAATACACTGTAATTTTATTCATAACTCAATCGGCATAGCCACTGTTAAACGCAGTGCGCCAGTTAAACGAGTTAAACTCTGCCCAAGAAAAACATTTTTCTCCGACAAAAGCGCATGTGATCTTTAGTTGTTTATTTTATGAGCTTATTTTTGAGTCAATTTATTGGGTTGTAAACCCGTCTTTGTCCAGTCGTGGGAGGGTGCGGCAATTAAACGCAGCAAAACAGCGGCTGCAGTCGCAGAATTCGACATACTTTTAACACAAACTTTTAGGCACGAAAGTTTAGGCAAACTTTTTCTGCAGCACCATTTGCCTCCAAAAATTCAAAAGGAAACTCTAATGGCTGTGTTTATTTGTCAGTTTAGCGAAGCTTTCTGTCGCTTTAGACGACTTGTTAACCAGATTACACAACATTTGCCGGAGCGTTATTATTGGCAGGAAAAATTCCTTTTCAAACTTTTGCGTCGAGGTTTGGTTTGAATGGAAGGCTTAAAGAGCAGATTAATTTTTTCTTTTCAACTTTGTTTTTTCTGAATTTTAACGTAAAATTATCAGGCCAAAAGGGTTTTTTGAAAACTAATAAGTGAGTTAGTGATCAATTATTTTTGAATTAGGTTTGTATTAGTATTTGAATAATTTTCACCTATTGGCATTGTTTTCTTCGGATTTCTGGCAACAAAGCAATCGATTTGTAGTTCAGTTGATTCCTTATGTAAAATTAGAACATATTGAATGATGCTGATTGATAAACTAGTTAACAAATTAATTTATTATTCATTTATAATTACTTATTAATTTCTCAAATGTTCTGTCTTTTGTGTGTTAGAAAAGAGTATATGGGTTAGAAAGTAAATAAATTGGTCACCGTCTTACATTTCACTCAAAGTTTAAGCATTAAATTTGGCAGTCAAATTCTCCATTTATTTTATGTGAATTACTGCGGTCCGACAAAGCTTGATGCTGTAAGGGAAGCAGGCATAGGAAAGATTGATAACCCTGTAACGGGAGTTCAGCTGATGGCCTTGTGGTGTAGTTGGTTAGCATGTCTGCTCCGGAGTCAGAAGGGCCGTGGTTCGAAAGCCGGCTGGGCCAATTCTTTACTTTCAATGATGAGTGAAAAGCTGAACCTCCCTCTTTCCTTCTCTCTTCTAGGTCCTGGTTTCGTGGGTACAAGGGTGCCTGTCGCCTCCCGTTATCGCCGGTTTGTCCTCGGTTTCTTCTTGGTCCACAAGCCCTGGTAGAAGCGCTACAGTGCGACTGTGTCTCCGTAGCTCAGTTGGCAGGCCGTTTGCCTAGTGCGCAAAAAGTTGTGGATTCGAGTCCCACCGGGGTTCCAAATTTTATGAACCTTCGCTGGTGCACATGACTTTCTTTTTTTTCATCATTGTGTTCCTCTTAGCAAGCTGACTGGTGTGAATTCCACTGAATCTGGCTTTGCCAATTTCCTTTCTTCTTTCCATCTGAGGTTTCACTGTTCTTTGGTGTAGTGGTTAGCATTCTCGCCTGCAAATCGGAAGGGCCGTGGTTCGATCCCCAGCAAAGTGAAATTTATTTTATATACTAAAAATTGTAGATTTTTGTCAATTTTTTGCAAACTACCAAATCTCAGGAGCGTCGTCCAAACTGAGACGGGAATTTTGACGGGATCCCATTGAAAAATTCCCATTGAATGTTGTTTGTTATGTTGCCCAAAATTTTTAATTTAATAAAAAGGTGAAAGTTAACGTAAAGGTTTTTTGGCATGGCCATGTGTTTGGGTAGCTGTTTATAAGTATTAACACTGTGTCAGTATAAGCATACGTAAGTCGCGTTGCAACAAAGCTTCGTATCAAAGCTATTATAAGAGAACGTCTTTTTATGAAATTATAAAACAAGAAATCCCGTCAGAAAACGGGGTTAAACCATGCTTTCAACGGGAAATTGTAATAAATATTCCCGCAAAATTTTAGACGGGAACCCGTTTCTACTTCGGGCGACATGTAGAATCTACAACATAATTTGCTGTATATCACACTTTAGAGTTGTTCAGAGCTCATTATACAGTGAAAGAAAACTCCAACTAGATATATCTGATTTTATGAACTAATTCTGCAGCATCACTCACTATGCGAGGTTTCGACCCAAACAGTGGGAAATGGTTCTGCTGCTGTGCTCATGTGGTTACAGCCGCCTATGTTGTGGCCTACGCCCAGCTGCTTATGCTTACATATCCCCTGGTTAGATCCATTGTCAGTCTAACGCTGAAATCGCAAGCGTACTGGGGCGAGCACCCAGCCCTGGCTGTAATCGAACTGATCAATGCGCTCTGCTACATTATCGCCTCCGTTCTCTTGATTATCGGCGTTGCGGTAGGCTCAGCTTGATTGATTATGATTATGGGTAACTAACTGGTGGTAGGGAAGAGTACATAATACCGCTCAAAATTAGACTCTACTGCACGCGCGTGCGCGTGCAGGTGAGCGCGTGCACTGTACGACGTTTTTATACCTTTACAACAAAGTAGCTTGTCTGCTACTTGGGAAAGCGGCGTTTTTATTTTGCTTTTTATGCTGCTAACTTGGGTTTAACACCAGATGTAGCGGCCTAAAAACCAGGACAAAAACTCCGCTTTCCCAAGCAACAGACAAGCTTACTTTGTTACAAAGGTATAAAAACGTCGTACAGTGCACGCGCTCACCTGCACGCGCACGCAGTAGAGTCTAATTTTGAGCGGTACTGTATGTATAAGAGTATGACAAGCATCAAGCGTTATGCATGTAAAACAAAACACATTCTGAGCTAATGGCTGCGTATTTAGTAGCCAGTCGAAATTCACACGTTTGCGTTATGCAGATGTTCGTAGTACAAGACAAGGGACCGATTTCATCATTAGTCACAAGTTCACAAGCCACATCTCGTAAACTTGTGACCTGTGGCCACAAGCTGCCCAAAATTGGGTTTCATCAAACTTTACTGGCAAATTGTCACAAGTCACAAGCCACAAGTAAATAACAGTCAAGCTCGCTGAAATGACGTTAGAGCTCACAAGTTGAGCGAAACACATGTGGACAAGAAAGAGATGCGCAGGAAGTATCAGCATACCTGAACGGGAGGTCAAATTTCACTGACCCTTGTGGAAGCAAATTTGGGTACCCCTTGTGAGAGCGATTTTTCTTAGGGGTACTTTTTAAAGCGATTTTTAAGCGATTTTTGCCATTTTTTAACAAAAAACAGCTATTTTTTAGCCAAAAAGCGTTTTTTGGACGTTTTTTAGCTAAAAATAACAATTTTATGTGAAAAATTCCGGCGAAGCCGGAAAAGTTTTGGAAATTTTAGTCGTAAAACCTAATTTTTGAGCAATTTTCTGACCCCTTGTGGCCAATTTTCTTACCCCTTGTGGGAGCAATTTCGCGACCCCTTGTGGGCGACTTCGCCGAGGGGGGGGGAAATTCCCCCCTTTCCCCCCCTTGTCCACCTGTGAGTATCAGAAAACAAAAAGAAGACTTTTAAAGTCCTCGGCACTGCAGTAATATGATATCAGTAATAAATATATATTTAATAAAACCAAGAAAGAAACTAATGAAACAAAAAGTGGACTTCGAATTTAAAAAGAATACAGGAGTCTTAACGCATAGAAACTCACTTAACGCATATACTCAAGTTATCTAATGGTGTGTTAAAAATGCATTTCTAACAAGAAAAATTGTGGAATGTTGGAAAATAGTAGTGAGGTAGAAAGTTCAATAAAATTCAGTGTATCTGATTCGTTTATTGTTTTGAAGTTCAGAAAGTTTAATTATAGCTCAATACGAGTGAAAATTGATTTTATATTAGTTTTAATTTATTATTATTTGAATGCCACAAGTGATGCTTTGACTTGTGGGGATTTGCAGTTGTCTGCAGGGACTTGTGAACTTGTGACTTGTGGCTTGAAGAAACTGAAACTTTAAAATCAACTTGTGGTGCACTTGTCACAGGCAGGGACTTTGCTTGTGACTTGTGACAAGCTTACTTTGTTACAAAGGTATAAAAACGTCGTACAGTGCACGCGCTCACCTGCACGCGCACGCAGTAGAGTCTAATTTTGAGCGGTACTGTATGTATAAGAGTATGACAAACATCAAGCGTTATGCATGTAAAACAAAACACATTCTGAGCTAATGGCTGCGTATTTAGTAGCCAGTCGAAATTCACACGTTTGCGTTATGCAGATGTTCGTAGTACAAGACAAGGGACCGATTTCATCATTAGTCACAAGTTCACAAGCCACATCTCGTAAACTTGTGACCTGTGGCCACAAGCTGCCCAAAATTGGGTTTCATCAAACTTTACTGGCAAATTGTCACAAGTCACAAGCCACAAGTAAATAACAGTCAAGCTCGCTGAAATGACGTTAGAGCTCACAAGTTGAGCGAAACACATGTGGACAAGAAAGAGATGCGCAGGAAGTATCAGAAAAGAAAAAGAAGACTTTTAAAGTCCTCGGCCCTGCAGTAATACGATATCAGTAATAAATATATATTTAATAAAACCAAGAAAGTTAACAAAACTAATGAAACAAAAAGTGGACTTCGAATTTAAAAAGAATACAGGAGTCTTAACGCATAGAAACTCACTTAACGCATATACTCAAGTTATCTAATGGTGTGTTAAAAATGCATTTCTAACAAGAAAAATTGTGGAATGTTGGAAAATAGTAGTGAGGCAGAAAGTTCAATAAAATTCAGTGTATCTGATTCGTTTATTGTTTTGAAGTTCAGAAAGTTTAATTATAGCTCAATACGAGTGAAAATTGATTTTATATTAGTTTTAATTTATTATTATTTGAATGCCACAAGTGATGCTTTGACTTGTGGGGATTTGCAGTTGTCTGCAGGGACTTGTGAACTTGTGACTTGTGGCTTGATGAAACTGAAACTTTAAAATCAACTTGTGGTGCACTTGTCACAGGCAGGGACTTTGCTTGTGACTTGTGACTAATCGTTGATGAAACCGAATTTGTTTGTGGCTGGTGAACTTGTGACTAATGATGAAATCGGCCCAAGGAAAATTGATCAAAAGTTATACCTACACTCAAACTGGGTTAGCCTTGGCGGTCGAGCGAGTGCTCTGAGCTGCACAAGTATCTGTATCACGGCTCTCCGCCTGGTTTAGATGTGACATAAATAATAGCATCTAGAACGCTAGAGATCAAACCTAACTTAGATAGGGGTACGACACAGTTCCACATTTTGCGCTCTTATACAGATTTTCCCATTTATCTTGCATTTCAATTTCAGAAACGCCGTCGACCCCTCACAATTCCCTACCTAGCCATGAAAGGTATCAGTCTGTTTGTGATCATCGCTCTCGTTGTGGCCGGTAAGATGATGATCAAGGAGCCCTGGGAAGGGCAGACGGGCCAGAACGAGGAAGATCTGGCAGCATTCGCCATGGTAGCAACCGTGGTTATGGTAGCCCTTCTGATTTTCGACATTCTGTCCGTAATCATCGTTCACCGCTGCCGGCAGTATATTGCCGCTGAACGCGACTACTGTCAACAGAAGCAGACGATGTTTCGTACCGTCCACCGAGATACGATTCGACGAAAACGACGGGAGAAACGGGAAGCCAGGCTGCGACAGCAACAACAGCAGCACGAGAAACAGGAGCACCTCTGGTGCAAGTGCTGTGCCGGCGGTGCTCCTAGGGAGCACGAGGATGATTTGGGTGATCAGCAAGTGCAGCACCCCATTGAGGATTTGGATGACTATGAGTGATCACTGTTTTCTGTTGGTTTTTAAAATAAATTAATTAAAAGAAATGTAATTAAAAGAGTTCTTAACTGGGAAAGCAGTACGCAAAAAGATAATTCGTTTTTTGAACCCAAGTTCAGTGTGAACGGTAAAGATTAGAGTTGTGACGCGGGCCGGTGGCGGGCCGCGGGCTCGGGCCGGGCCGCGGGCCGGGCCGGCCCGGCCCGGGCCCGGCCCGGATTTTTCGGCGACGGCCCGGCCCGCGGCCCGGCCCGCAAGATTACAAATAGGCGGCCCGCCACCGGCCCGCGGGCCGGTGGCGGGCCGGTTTTTTACACGGTAAATAGCAATTTTTCAATAAATTTCGGTGCAATTTCAAGTCTATGTACAATCAAAATTTCATTTACGGATTTTCAATGGCTTTGTTGTTTTAAGATGATTAACTACACATAATGGAAGCTTGAATTGAGCTGTGTCGGCATCTGGGTGTTTAAGGTTGTTATATGGTGGCTACTTATTGGATATACCTAATCCATTTTAAGTTACGTCTGTGAGAAGGGTGCAGAAGCTTTTTTATATATGAACAGTTGTCGCAAAACAATTGGAAACAACAATCGCAAAACATTCTCTGATATAATTAGGTTTGATAGTAGTAAGGGGGTCTCGTTCGCAGTTTACTACGCAGTGCTCTTGCTTGCGATTGTAGTTACTAATTTGAAACGTAACCAACATCCAAAACCTTGTTAGACAAACTAAATGAAATTTGGTTTTAGTTCGTCCCCTGCCATTGGTCATGTAAATTAGACCTTTATATCAAAATCAAGCACGTGGACAAACTTAACACAAGGGACATTTAGTTTGAGGAAGTGAAAAGCTTCAAAAAAGTAGGACAGCATCTTTGAAAAATAATGGAATCGGAATTGTAACACAAGGTTGAGAGTGGAGTAGGAGCGACAGCTTAGATATATGGATAATGTGTGGATTTCTGCATAACAATGTAATATTTACCAAACACGTAGTCGACTGAACAGTGGCCACTTGTTATTGCTATTTGTTGTTTGTGAAAAATGGAAGACATAAAAATAGCCGTAAAATAAGTTGAAATTAGACGTAAAACAAGTTGAAATCAATTACCCAACAGTTCAGGGCCGTTTTTGCGACGTCGGGCCGTTCGGCCCGTAAAAATTTCCGGCCCCAGGCCGGCTCACGTGGCCCGGCCCGCCACCGGCCCGCGGGCCGGGGGCGGGCCGCGGGCGGCGGGCCGGCCTCGGGCCGCCCCGGCCCGGCCCGCGGCCCGGCCCGTAGGACCCCATCGGCCCGCGGGCCGGCCCGGCCCGCAAAATTTTCTTATTTTCCAACACTAGTAAAGATAGGATGCAGCGAAGCTTAGTTACACCAAAATATAATATTGAATAACCTAGTTTCATCACTTCAATTTCAAGTCTGCCTTGCCTAAAATTTCAACCAGCTTAGGCGGGACAGACTTAAATTTATCATTTTAAAGCAGTTTCGCTGAGCATACGTTGCTTTGTCTCGAGTATTGAACGTGCTAATAGCACTCGAACCTGGTACTCTTCGGCTCCCCAGTGGGCACAGAACCTACAACCTGGTACAACGAAGCTCTGATTAAACCACACCCAAATTAGACAGCTCAGCCAGTCACTGAACAGATTTACAGCTAAATACGTCTCCACCATACACTCTGCCAGTGATGTTTCCGTTTTAGAGTCCGATTCAGTTTCAAGTAGAGTTGGGACCGGTTCCACTAGAACCGGTTGGAACCGGAACCGAACCGGAAGGAATTTTAGAACCGGAACCGGTAGGATTTGGAACCGGCCGGTTCCACTCTTAAAAATGGACTTGAACTAATTTTTTGCAGGAGTTTAAATTTTGCAAAAGCTGGATTTTGTTTTTGTGGTTGCCATTCACTGTTGCCATTCATATTGTCTTTTTCAAGCTAGTGACTGAAATTCAAACTAAAAATCTAGTTTGAACTGAAACTAAACAAATTTAGACTTGAAGGCGAAATATGTAGGATGAGACTGATAATAATTAGAGTTTCAAACTAAACGTGAAATGAAGGTACAATTATTGGAACTGAAACTGAAGCTGACATTCCATAGAATAAATTTAGACCCTAAACTGAAAACGACAGCTTCAGCTTCCACTGAAGGTGACACAAACTCACCGCTTCTCCTTTTCAGGCGATCGAGGCACGTTTCAGGTTTCACTGAAGCCGAGGCATAGAATTAAGAGTAATTTCAAATGTTTCTTTGAATCAACACTAGTGACATTATCCCGTCTGTTAAGACAAAAATTAAATGTTAAACATACTTGAAAAATTAGGAACATGTATTGTAAGGTAGTGTTTGAGGCCGGCCGGCCTAAGCCGGCCGACGACTTTTGCTCGCCGGCTGGCCGCCGGCTGGGATACAAATCACCAATCAGAAATTTACAAAATAGAGCAACTAAGCTCAAAATGAACTCCAAATCTAGTTCCGCTAATTTTTTATGCTATGTTGTGCTCTTTTTCCAAGGTAACATCCGAAAATAGATATCTTAGTAATCAAACTGCTCTAGGCCGGTAGCCGGCCGGCCGGCCGGCCACCGGCCGGCTCACCGGCCGGCCGGCCGATGGGTTCGGCCGGGCCGGCCGGCGATCGTCCGGCCGGCGGCCGGCCGGTGAAACCCCGGCCGGCCTCAAACACTATTGTAAGGGAAAATTTCTACTTCCTTTATTCTGGAATTTCGTAATTTTGTTTTCATGCTTCTGATTTTTCAAATTTTGTTACGTAATTTTGTGTGTATTGCAAAATGCAGTTGTGAAAATGTCTCTAAATTAATTTTAACGAATTTTTGAAATTTTCTGTTCAAAAATTCCAATTGTAATTGATGAAAGACGGGCACTTTCGTTCAGACGTGAACGATACATCGCCGAATGAAAACTTTAACCAGCTTACATATTTGAATATTAACCTCATAGAAAAGATGAGAGCTCGATGGGATGTAGTCGGAAATTGAGTATATCTTCTCAAAAAATTGGTAAATGGAAGGTGGTGTTGTCAGCACGCAAGATTTAAGCAACATTTTTTTAAAAAATAGTAAATTTTAGAGGAGTAGAAAACTTCGAAAGTTGAGTATACTTTTCTTATTTTTAAGCTATCGGCAACGGAGACGAAAGTCAATCAAAGTTCAAATAATGGAACAGCATGCAGAAGTATCTGTTAGCTATTTTGTGTAATTAAGCGACTGTACATTTCCTCGTTAAATATAACTTTAATATATACCTATGTTCTTCTTTCCAATTTGGCTTCCAGCTTTTAAATATTTTAAATGCATTTAAATGTTTTGGAAACTATTTGCTTTTGACACTGTACTCTTTTTAAATAAATAAAAATTTAAGCTCCAGTATATCTCAATTCTCAGCACGTTTTACTGAAACGTTGTGCAGTTTACGAGATTCTGTTCAGAAGGCGCTGTCTGCATTTAGATGCACAGTAGAATCTCACCGTGAATTATCGAAACAATTTGCTCGACCATACTAAAGTTTTAATTTTTTACAAGTTTTAGTGTATGTTGTGCATATAGTAACAGCATTTGTAATGGAGCAAATTCAAGGTAAGGCAAAAACTTTAAAATTCTAAGTAAACAAAAAAGTTTAACCCAGTTGGTTATTATCGCATTACCTATTCCAATTGCTTTGCAGTATTGCTTTATAATTTTGATTGTATAACCCTTGCTAGGGGGCTGCATCAAATATTAAATAATGTTAAAATGTAACTACGAATTTTGTACTTGGAACCGGGAACCGGAACCGGAACCGGTACTCTAGAACCGGAACCGGAGCCGGTTTTGAAAATTGGAACCGGTCCCAACTCTAGTTTCAAGCCTGCCTACTGGTGATTTGTAGTTTCAGTTTCAGCCGGAAAGCTTAACTTAACTATTTTCAGTTTTAGGCGTAAGCTTTTTTTATTTGCTAACACTTAACGCTGATATCAATTTCAGGATGATATTTTCAGGCTTAGCGTAATCTGAAATTAAGTGGTGCGAAAACATTTGCAAACTAAGCGTAGTCTGAAATTGAAGTGAATTTCAGGCCAAATAAAGAGCTGATATTTTCAGTTTCTAAGGACGACAGAAACGATTTCTGTTTCGGTTTCTGCCCTAATTCCAACACTACCAAACTTAAACAAACGACCGAATCACGATAAAGCCTTGTCTGTAACAGCCAAACAAGAATTAACTGAAATTTGGTTCTTTGTGTGCTAGTTTTACATAACACCTATGCACCTCTATACTCCCTATTCCTCAGTCTAACCACACTTGTCATTTATTTACTAATAATTTAGTAATGCTACAACATACATATGTACAATCTCAGGCACAAGTACATTACAAATAGTAGTTGCACGCAAAATGATATACAATTCATCCTAACTCGCAAGGATAACGCAAGGATAACGCAACTCGCAACCATAACACCGGGAGTAACTGTTTGCTTGACTAAAAGGTGATAAATGAAAATTATTAAGAAAATTGTAGGACATCTTCTATTTGCTCCCCAATTTTCAAGATGCAACCATGGCTCCACCACCAAAAACAGGTGAGACTCTCTCCACCCACCAACTCACGATAAGGCGCCATTAATTGTGTATTTGAAGGCGGGTTGTCCAATTCATAATATGAAAAAACCCTGAATCTCTATTATATAATTATATTTATTGATAGTTCAAAAAAATTTCCACATCAGTAAAGAACACTGCACAGCAGTTATGTATAAACGCCAAAATAACCAACAGTATATACATATATATAGATCTGCCTGCACGACAAAACTTGACAAAAACAACACATACGTATGTACGCATATACTCTTACACAGATAAATATATATATATATATATACATAAATCAAACTATTAAAACTATTAAGGCATACATCATTATCCCTTCGGTTTACTCTCATCCTGTCCCTGCCCCGTGGGTGGAGGGGGGCCGGAGGCACCCCCCGACCCGGCAGCCGCTCCCCCAGGGAGGGCCGAGCTCAGTTGGGACATCATCGAATCGATGAGGGGTCGAATCATCTGACCGAACGGGGTGGACATGACTTCAGCCGGCAGACTGGTGATATGGGACGGAATTTCCTGGCCGGTTAGAAACTGGGCCACTTCATCGGAAAAATTGTTACAATTATGATCCAGCAGATGATAGCGATGCGGGGCAAATCGATCCGAGCCCAGCTCGCTCAGATACTCCTCAAATAGGTCCTGCGGAACTTCCGTCTCGCCTAGACTGAGCTTCTGCGCTGAGTCGCCCAGAACTGTGGTGCCGGGCAGGCACCAAGAGATGCCACCGCCGCCGAAAAAATACTCCCGACCGTAGACAACTATGCCCGTATGATAGACAGCGTCGATTTGACGACCCAGGAGCATGGGGGACATGGCACGTGCCATGCCCTGGGTCACATCATAAATGTAGACATAGACGGTCCGAGACATTACGCCAGCAAACAAGCAGTGGATAAGAAACGTACAAAATGCAGAAGCAGAATCTAAACACAACGGAAAACGTTAGTAGCAAGCAACGTTATGCTAAACTATGGGGATAAAAAAACAGCGATTTTTTACCCAAAAAATGCTAATTTTTCGCTAAAAATGTTGGTATTTAATACCTTGGACTCAGGGGCGCACTTAGGTGGGGGGGGGGGGCGGGCGGCCGCCTTCCCCCGAAACCAGACGTAAAGGAAACATTTTAGTGTCCGCGCGTAGCGCGGACATAACATTCCAAAAATTTGAGTTCATTTCTGCTTAATTTACCCTTATTTCAGCAATTTAAACATTTCACTAGCAACTTTTTTTAACATAAAATTACAAATTATGAAAATTTTTCTGCCCTGCGGCGCTTTTATGGCTTAATTTCTTTCATTTCGTTTCGCATACGTACACAGTGTATAATATTTCAAATCTTTTAATAAAGGTTGCCATTATAGATCACTCTTGCTCATTTTTTGGCATTTTGAAAATGACACCAACTTTTTGGTCCAACCTTCCAAAAATTTGCCAAAAGTTTGGAGTTGGACAGATGTATATAACTTTTGACTGGGTGGGCTAGAAAAGTTTTGCAAATATCTGCAATTACACTTTGCACACAGCAAAAATTAGATCGATCCGATGCACCGTTAGTCTGGCACATTGCCTAACGTGGCGGGGAAAAACCCACTTTAGGGGAAAAACCCCACCCAAATTTTTTTGAATTTTTAAACCAACTCAACAGGAAAACAATTCATGGCTGCCTCTGTGGCGGACGCTGCTAACGGCATCTCCTGCTGACAGCGGGGAAGAGGGGAGGTTGAGGCTGGGTTTCGCTGAGCTGTCTGGCGGACGGCTCTCAAGGCGATCCTGGCTTCCCTCCCTGAGGCCTTGCTGTTATTTAGGTGGGAGGAGCCGGGACGTGGCTGCCGCTGCTGCTGTTCCTGTCGTTTGTGGTGCGCGGGGCCCGGCTGCCGGCCGTGGGTAACTGGGTGGCAATGACTGGACTGTCTGGCGGACGGTCATCACGTTGATGCCATCTTGGTGGCCTGTGGCTGGCGTCTGTGCCTTGTGCGCTGTATCCGATGGGGGCAGGGGGGCTGGCGCCTGAAGCCTGGCCTAAGAAAATGGCAGGCCCCCCACTGCCAACACCTTTTTCAGTTTACCCATCCTTTTGGTTGGCAGTGGAACAAAAATTCCTACCCTCCCCAAATAATTACAAAACTATACGGCCCCGGTGAAATTGACCGGTTTATTTTATGCAATCCCTTCTTCTAGCTGTTTCAGGTTGAGCCGAGCCCCTGGTGTAGGAGCGTGCTAATGGGGCGGGTTCTGCTGGCGGCTTGGCCTGGAACGAAGATCTGAAAAGCGCACCAGCAACAAACGCCCGAGTCAGGAGTAGAAGAAAGGGCGACGCCTGGCTCAAGGCCCCCCGCCTACGTCTGTGGACGGGGTAGCCATTGCCCCCTCGAGGGATCCAGGGCTAACTCGAGGTCTATTTCCCTGGCCCGACTCTAAAACTTGTATGGAGTCTGACAATTTGCCCCGCTCCTCCGTAGGGGTTAACGATTCGGAGGGCTCTCTTATCCCAGCAGGGAGCAAAACTTCAGCTGGGAACTCTCATCCCCCGGTGGAGAGTATACTAACTACCGGGGATTCTGGATCGTCGTCCGAGTTTCATGGGTTTACTCCGGAAGACTCAATGGAGCTCGGCGACGAAAACGGTGCTGATCCCAATACCGGGGGGCGGCCTGAGAGGGCTGCTGTACCGGAGGCGGGTGAAGCTACTTTGACTGAGAGTGGGGAGGCAGGTGTACTTAAGTGGCCACCTGTCGCCCAAATTCTCAAACAGTATCTAACGGGAGCAACTGGTGGCCCTCGGCCCTCCGGGGCTGTTACACCGGGTGTTCCCACATCCGGCTGTCCTAGCACTGCTGATGAGTCCTCGGCAGGACCAAATGATGCGAAGCAGGGCAAAAGTAAATCCAAAAAGAAGAAGAGGAAACCGAAAGGGCAACAGCCCTCGGTTTCACCTCAGAGGCAAGGTTCTGGGCCGCCGGGGTCAACTGGAGCAGACGGGGTGCCCAGTACTTCCGCGGGTCAAAAGCGGCCGCGGGAGTCTACTGGCACCCCCACTTCTCTACAGACCGCGGAGAAGAGGGTAAAGCATCAGCCAAACCCCAGGCCATATAAAACTGCTGCTGAAAAAGCTCTTGAGGTGGGTATCATCTTTCGCGATGATCCTTTCAAAGAGCTTTCGGAAGAGGAAGTGGGAGTCCTGCGCAAGAGCATAATTGAAGCTCTTGTGCAGGACTCACCCCTCTCTGGACCTTTGCAGTTCACTCAATCGGGTAAGCAGCGGGGTGTCTTCGTGATATCCTGCGCAAACCAGAAAACTTTTGAGTGGTTGACTGCAGTAGTGCCAAGGTTGACTGATAAGTTGAACCTTGACCTAGTTGTGGTCACGGGAGCTGGAATCCCCCACAGACAGAAGGTGGGGTTCCGGTTCAATGGTGATCCGCAGAAGCCGGCCTATGTTTTGAATCTCCTGCAGATTCAAAATGCGGGCCTGAAAACAAAAGTGTGGGTTCCTATCGAACCAGAAAAAGCTGAAAACACGGTATTTTTCTGGGTCGATAATGAATCTATAAAACGGCTAAAAGAGCTGGAGTTCCGTCCCTACTACGAGCTTACCCGTATTGTGTGTTTTGTTATAGGTAAGAACGTAGACGGGACGGAGGCTCCAAAGGAATGAGCACAAAAATTTTGAGTTGCCTGCTAAACCGCTAGCCAAATGGCAGACCAACGGCGATTTTTGGAGGTAACCCAAATTAATTTGAAGCGCTGCAAGGCAGCCACTGGGCTGCTTTTTCAGCGCCTGGAGAATCAAGCGGCTAGTATAGCACTAGTCCAAGAACCCTGGACAATAAATGATAAAGTTAGTGGGTTTGGTCTGCAGAAAGTGATACATGGGTCGCAAAATGGCAGACCTAGAGCATGTATTGTAACTGGACAGGATATTGACTGCTATCCACTGTCAGAGCTATGCTCAAATGACCTAGCTGCAGTGTGCATAGAGGTCACCTCCCAGCGGGGAGTGACAGAGATTGTAATAGCTTCGGTCTACCTACCTTGGGATGACCCTCAGCCGTTACCTACGGAGGCACTATCGCACCTGGTTGAGTGGTGCAGGAGGAGGAACTTGCCCCTCATCCTTGGGTGCGATGCAAATGCACAACACCCCTGGTGGGGCTCCCCAAAGAGCACGAAAAGGGGGGAAGACCTTGCTAATTACCTGGCAGGTACAAACCTAGACGTGCTAAACAGGGGAAATGCTCCAACTTTTGTGACTCGGCGATGCCAGGCCATTATTGATGTAACCCTGGCAACCCGAGATATTGCTAACACATGTGAAAACTGGCGGGTCCTGAAAGAAGACTCTTTATCGGACCACCGCTATCTTGTTTTCAAGGTAGAATCCGAAATCGTACTTCAGCCACTTCACCGAAATCCAAGGAGAACTGACTGGAATAAGTACAGTCTTCTCGTGGAAGAAGCGGCTGCACACCGAGAGATTCGTGTCCATTCAACGGAGGACATAGAAATGGAGGTAGCCACACTGGTTTCTGCTGTCACCAGCAGCTTTGAAGCTGCGAGTAGGCTCAGAAGACAGGGCAGGCGAAGTTCCTGGTGGAATGGGGAGCTGGAGAAATTAAAGCGGCAAAGTACACGGTTGCTGAATACAGCACTGAGAACAAAGAGGGATGAGGATTGGAATTGCTACCGATCCAAGCATAGGGATTACGCAAGAGCCATTAGGTCAGCTAAATTCAATTCGTGGAAGAAATTCTGCGAGCGAATTGAGTCGGCCTCGGAGGCGAGTAGGCTTCAGAAAATTCTGAGGTATGAACCTACAGGACGCCTCGGCATGATCAGGAGGCAGGATGGCTCTCTTACCGAGTCTAAACAGGAGGCTCTACACAGACTGCTGGAAGTGCACTTCCCGGGTAGTGTACCACCAGCAGGTCCTGTTTACAGCTCTCGTAGAGTGCTGATAGGCGCAAATGTCGGGGGAGATATAGCAGACTATATCATCGACGAGGGCAGGGTGGCTTGGGCAATCGACACCTTTGACCCTTTCAAGAAACCTGGAGAAGACGGTATATACCCAGTTATGCTGCAGAAAGCAAAACGGGTACTAGTACCTTGGTTAGTGATTATATATAGGGCCTGTGTGAGATTGGGTTACATTCCCGAACTCTGGAGGCAGGCAAGGGTGGTTTTTATTCCTAAACCGGGCCGACAGACATATGCGGAGGCTAAGTCATTCAGGCCAATAAGCCTGACCTCCTTCTGTCTAAAGGGTTTGGAACGGTTATTGGACAGATATCTGCGAGACGATGCACTCAGGGGCTTGGGTTTCCACCCCAGACAATTTGCGTACATGTGTGGCCGGTCAACCGAAGCCGCCCTGCACGCAGTTGTGCATCAAGTGGAACAAGCCATTTCCAGCCGGAAATTTTCCTTGGGGATTTTTCTTGACATTGAGGGAGCTTTCGATAATGCTCCCTTTGGAAAAATGGAGGAGGCGCTAGTACGAATAGGTGCCCACAGAGATGTAGTCAGAATCATTGGCTTCATGCTCAGAAGCCGCGTGGTCAGATCCAGTTATGGATCAGCAGAAGCAGCGGTAACCGCTACCAGGGGATGTCCCCAAGGGGGGGTCCTGTCCCCCCTACTTTGGTGCATTCTGGTGGACGACTTGTTATATCGCCTCGATGATCAACCAATCTTTAGCCAGTTCTTCGCAGATGATGGCTGTTTGTGTGTTAACGGATCATCTTTAGCGAGAATTGCAAGAGCCATGCAAAGAGCATTGGACACGGTGGAAGCATGGTGCAGGCACACTAATCTGTCAGTAAATCCTGCAAAGACAGCTATGGTTCTTTTCACCAGAAAAAGGACCATACCTCAATGGACCTGCCCAAAAATTTTTGGTGGAAGATTGGAACTGAAAACAGAGGTAAAATATTTGGGAGTCACCTTGGACAGCAAGCTGACCTGGAAACAACACCTGATAACAAAATGTCAGCGGGTGCAAAAGAGCCTGTTTCAGTGCAGACGTGCCGTTGCCATCCGGTGGGGCATGTCTCCAAAAGTGGCACATTGGTTGTACACAGTTGCCATCCGACCCTCCATCTTGTATGGATCAGTAGTATGGTGGAGAAGATCAGAGCTGGCTGTTGGGAGATCTGCGCTCAATAGAGTGCAAAGACTAGCCTGCCTCATGATCACCAGTGGCTTCAAAACCACCCCTTTGGGTCCGATGGAAGCCCTCCTTGATCTTCACCCCCTGCATCTTGCTGCACGTGGTGAAGCAATGAAATCCTGCCGCCGACTAAGGAGAAATAAACTCTGGATAGACGGCTGGAATAGCGGTCACACCAGCATTAGAGAGACTGTGGACAGTCTTCCGTATGCAAATGCAACAGAGGACTGGTGCAAGAAGACGTGGATTTTCCAACGAAATTTCAACGTTCGCTTGCCTCTACGTCAAGCCTGGCAACTGGAATACCCTCCGGATGCCATATTATGCTTCACGGATGGATCAAAGCTGACTCCGTCAGGAAATAGTGGATTTGGAGTCTTCATCGAAGACTGGAATGTGGAATACTCTAGCTCAACAGGAAAGCTGGCTACGGTATTCCAGACCGAGCTCCTGGCAATTAAAACTTGTGCCGAGATCATAGCTAACAGAGGCTGTCAAGGTAAGTATATCATAGTGTGCTCTGACAGTAGGTCAGCACTAATGGCTCTTTCTTCAGTTGTTGTGCAGTCTAGTCTGGTCAAAGAATGCTTAGATTGTCTGAATAAAATTGGGCAATCTAACAACGTTCTTCTAGTCTGGGTGCCAGGCCACCAAGGTATCGCAGGAAATGAAAAGGCGGATGAACTCGCCAGACTTGGGTCTGGCACTGAGTTCATAGGCCCAGAACCGGCGATAAGTGTGTCCCCTGGAATGGGACGCAGACGCATTCTGGAATGGCTTATGGATAAGCAATTGGAGTACTGGGCCAGGATTCCTGGCTGCAGACAATTCCGCCTGATTGCTGGGGATATACCCCCACGATTTACCAGTCAACTAATCAAGCTAAACCGAGAAGGTCTGAGGACAGTCCTTGGAATCCTGACTGGTCATACTGGGTTAAATTATCACCTATTTAAAATGGGTTTAATAGCGGCAAACGGCAGATACTGTAATCTCTGTGGTCAAGCTGATGACACATCCATTCATTTGGTCTGTGATTGTGCTGCTCTCGCGGCAAAAAGAATAAACCACTTTGGAGACACGCAGGTAGATCCTGCATTCCTAGTAAGGACCTCTCCTTTTGAGTTGCTCAGGTTTGTTAAGGCTAGCGGGCAGCAGGACAGACTTCTAGGGTACCCACTAGGACCCTAACTGTCTAGTATTCTGTGCTCATTAAGCTCTTTTAGTCTTTTCTTTTTGTACCTGGTGTTGTCATTATGTAGAGTTGAAGTGCAGTTTTGTGGGACTGATAATATGTATAATCACATTGTATCCTATGTTGTATACCATGTTGTATGTGCATATGTGAAGCCGACAAACTGGACCAAACAACGCCTTCCGCCCAGAATTTGGAAGAAAACCATTATTTCCGGGACGCTAAGCTTCAGATGAAGCATCGCAGCGGGACTCTTTCCTGCTGAAGTTGAACCTTGGATCGATTGGTCTCTGGATCGACTGTCCCGAACGAAGTTAGACGAAGTTAGTTAATTCATGGCTATAGTATATACGTACGGTATTATCGATGACGCTGCGTCACCCTATGCTGTCAGATTTGGGCAATTTTGAATAACTGGAAATAGGCTACTAGCTAGAGGCAAAAAACACTAAAAGTGAAATTTCTCTGCTATATATATAATTGTGACTTTGGTAATAGCCAATTACATACGTAAAAAAAACCATTCTCTATATACACGTTAGAATAAGTTTAATCACATTATAACGTTTTTAGCATTTTTCAAAAATTGTCCTATGTTCATAGGTGTACGTACATGAGGGGGGGGGGGGTGGGGGAACCCCTCCCTCTAAATGGAAAAGTCCCGACCCCACCCTCGAAATTTTGGAGGCAGACCCCACCCCCAAATGGCCAAATCCCAGACCGCCCCCAAATTTGCCAGACCCCACCCTCAAAATTTTGGAATTTTTAATCAAAGTTAGAAAAAATTCAAATTTTTTTCGCAAAAATGGACAAATTGGTTCTAATATCGCTAGTTTTTGGTTATAGCCATGGGGGGAAACCCACATTTTCGGATTTTGGCTGGAACTATTTTATTATAAGGGCGAGATGAGAACTTTATATACCATCGTACTTGGCGTATATACTTATATAGATCTTTCTTTTAAGCCCATTTGCACTTCTCTAGGTTGTACCGTTCGGCCGATATAATGCAAAAAGTAGCGGGGGGAAAACCCAATTGGGGGGGGGGGGAGTGGGGAACCCAAATGTGGGAAAACCCACCCCTCACAGGTCTCAAAAATTGTCGCAGCACTATTCTGACACTTCCAGTGTAAAATTCAAATAATTTTTAGCTACTATAAATGAAAAAACCCGATCTAGGTACCTTTTTTGAGATTTCATGTGCCGTTGAAAATGCAGCATCAAACGGAGAGGTTGCATAAAGTTTAACACACATATATATACAAGAAATAAAAATGCTCCTCTGGAGCATGAAAAAAGTAATATGGGTGATGGTTAGGTTGCAAAATCAAGAGAGGACTAGTCTTTAAAATGCTTAATATGGGGCTAGGTTCAAAAATAGAAGAGGACTAGGTTGTGAGCGAATTAATATGGGCACAGCTTCGCCGAACAACCCATATTCGCGGTTTATAAATGTATGTCAGTATGCATATCCATCCACGCTACGTTTAGTTTATAGTTAGTCAAACGTTTTCTTCGAGAAAAGTTTTATACTAACCAGTGCGTTTTATTCATTTATATATACGGAAAATGTATATTTCAAGAATAATTTTAGGACTCCGACCTTGTATTTCCTCCCGCTTGAACCAATAGCTTTAGCCTCATGTCCTTAGATATCTTCTCGTTGCTTGCCGCAGTTCAACCCGACCAAATGATGATAATTTACGCACATATGTATTCCTAGCTACGTAGTCTAACAGAGTACGTACAATGCAAACAACAGTATTCAATGAGTAAGTACGTATTCAACTTCTTAAATTTCTTATTACTGACTGAAATTGATAGCTCTGTATGGGACAAAGGCTAAGACGAAGCGTGAAATCCCGCGAATATGGGTTGTTCGGCGAAGCTGTGCCCATATTAATTCGCTCACAACCTAGTCCTCTTCTATTTTTGAACCTAGCCCCATATTAAGCATTTTAAAGACTAGTCCTCTCTTGATTTTGCAACCTAACCATCACCCATATTACTTTTTTCATGCTCCAGAGGAGCATTTTTATTTCTTGTCCTTCTGTCATTTTAAAGGATCCCTTTCCAGCAATGCGGTAATGGCTACAACGAGCTTGAACAGTGCCGTAGGTAGAGCAGAAAACTGATTATATATATATATAGTACAACTGAATTCTCACCTCCGCCCCAAGCTTCGGCCGCTGCAACCTGTGTTTGTGGGTAGTACAAGGATAAAACTTTTTCGCCTCCCCAAAAAGTTCGACAGTATGCCCATCGTGTTCAGCGACACGGATTTACTATATGGATACCACCACATGGCCGAAAAACGTTGTTTTAGGCGGTTTGACCAGTGGTCAGTAGGCCCCATAGACCATAGTGACCACTGGTCACTTCCCTCGATTTCGGCAATATGCCATTGAAACGAGCGTAGTCGATTTACTATATATGCCCCCGACCAAAATGCCGAAAAACGCAGTTTTAGGCCTTTTGACCAGTGGTCAATTGGCCCCATAGGCTGTAGTGACCAGTGGTCACTTCCGTCGGTTTCGGCGATATGCCCATTGAAACGAGCGCAGTCGATTTACTATATATGCCCCTACCAAAACGCCAAAAAACGCAGGTTTAGGCCGTTTGACCAGTGGTCAATAGGCCCCGTAGGCTGTAGTGACCTGTGGTCACTTCCGTCGGTTTCGGCGATATGCCCATTGAAACGAGCGTAGTCGATTTACTATATATGCCCCCGACCAAAACGCCGAAAAACGCAGTTTTAGGCCGTTTGACCAGTGGTCAATAGGGCTCCTAGGCCGTAGTGACCAGTGGTCACTTCCGTCGATTTCGGCAATATGCCCACAGAAACGAGCGTAGTCGATTTACTATATATGCCTCCGTCAAAAACGCCAAAAACGCTGTTTTAGGCCGTTTGACCAGTGGTCAATAGGGCTCCTGGGGGGGTGTGCGCTGGGGTCTCTGTCGGTGTTTTCCATAATTTCCCTGATGAAAGCGTCGTCGGTGACTACTAGGGGGGAAAATGCCCTCGACGGGCAACCAACTTGGTAGAATAGGGAAAAACTTGAATGTTAAATACACGGTGCATGGTTACAACTGAGATTCTGCTGAAGCGGAAAAATGCCGTTTCTCAGCGACTAAAATGACAGAAACCAGCTTTGTGCGCCGAATAGGGAATCTACTCGGCGACTAAAATGAAAGAAACCAGCTTTGTGCGCCGAATAGGGAATCTACTCGGCGACTAAAATGAAAGAAACCAGCTTTGTCGCCGAATAGGGAATTCCCTCCTTCCGCCCTATTCGCGCGAACTTATCGTCTTTCGGGAGGAAATATATAGGTAATTATTCTGTTAGGAACTGCAAACGTAAGCATTGCTCTCAATATGACATTTCCCGTACCGGTTGCGTGGTGACTAGGGGTGCCGCTAGATTAATTTCTTTTTGAGCTACCTGATCCGTAAAAATTTTATGCATACAACCGGTAGCAGGACCAACAGAAAGCAACAATAAGTATATATGCAGTTTAAACAATTTGTGGTCGACAGTCCTTGTGCTAAAACATACGTATACAATCAATCGTATTTCATTTTATATAATGTTTGATTGTATCAATTCTCGGCAAGATCAGCACAGAGCACACCTATCACAGGGTCGCGGCAGCGACCCCTATAATATGTGTTATACATGCTCTCAATGTTTCTGATAGCACATCGAAGACATCGTATTTATGTCTGTGAAAACCTTGACTTACGTAAGTGCTTGATAAAACTGTTGTTTTGCATTCTGAAGTAATTCTGCCATTCTGAAGCTCTCTCATTATTCAGCAAAGCAACACATAACAGGCTTCAAAGGGAATTCGCGCGAATAGGGCGGAAGGAGGGAATTCCCTATTCGGCGACAAAGCTGGTTTCTTTCATTTTAGTCGCCGAGTAGATTCCCTATTCGGCGCACAAAGCTGGTTTCTTTCATTTTAGTCGCCGAGTAGATTCCCTATTCGGCGCACAAAGCTGGTTTCTGTCATTTTAGTCGCTGAGAAACGGCATTTTTCCGCTTCAGCAGAATCTCAGTTGTAACCATGCACCGTGTATTTAACATTCAAGTTTTTCCCTATTCTACCAAGTTGGTTGCCCGTCGAGGGCATTTTCCCCCCTAGTTTCGCTTATTTTTCCGCTGCAGAGAATCATGTCAGAGAAGTTGCATATATACACAATGTAAGCAAAGCTAGCTACCGCAAACAGGCTGGATGAAAACGTTCTAGTTCAACTGAATGTATTTGCTGAAGCGGAAAAATGCCTGTTAATAACCTTTTCAGAACTTTATATATACACGGTGCGTCATCTTAGGGTGGAAGGCCACTGTTCACGGCCTCAACAGAACATTATACACGGAGCGTTATCTTAGGGCTGGAAGGCCACTGTTCATAGCCTTTTCAGAACTTTTTACACGGTGCGTTATCTTAGGCAGGAAGGCTATTTTAAAAGCCAACCAGCACCGTAACCTTGGATATGCAGTTATATACATGACAAAAGTTGCTCTGCTCATTTAGGGCGTTCATTTAAAACCAAATTTGACAACTTTTGGAAATTTTGATTTTTGACCAATTAGGACCCCTTGCCAGGCCGCCACAGGTCGCTAGGGACCAGTTTGGAGGGGTCCTCCAATGAGATAAAATGTTCGCCTCACCAAGGGCTTTCATTTGATACCAAACTTGAAAACCTTTCAAAAAACTGATTTTGGACCGGTCCGGACCCTGGTCAGGGCGCCACAGGCCGCTGGGACCAGTTTGGAGGGGTCCTCCAATGACAAAAAATGTTCGCCTCACCAAGGGCTTTCATTTGATACCAGACTTGGCCACTTTTGGAAAAATCGATTTTTGGCCATTTTGGACCGGTCCGGACCCTGGTCAGGGCGCCACAGGCCGCTGGGTCCACTTTGGAGGGGTCCTCCAATGACAAAAAATGTTCGCCTCACCAAGGGCTTTCATTTGATAGCAAACTTGGAAATTTTTTAAAAACCGATTTTTGACCCGTCCGGATCCTGGTCAGGGCGCCACAGGCCACTGGGTCCACTTTGGAGGGGTCCTCCAATGACAAAAAATGTTCGCCTCACCAAGGGCTTTCATCTGATACCAAACTTGGTCACTTTTGGAAAAATCGATTTTTGGCCATTTTGGACCGGTCCGGACCCTGGTCAGGGCGCCACAGGCCGCTGGATCCACTTTGGAGGGGTCCTCCAATGACAAAAAATGTTCGCCTCACCAAGGGCTTTCATTTGATACCAAACTTAGCCACTTCTGGAAAAATCGATTTTTGGGCATTTTGGACCGGTCCGGACCCTGGTCAGGGCGCCACAGGCTGCTGGATCCACTTTGGAGGGGTCCTCCAATGACAAAAAATGTTCGCCTCACCAAGGGCTTTCATTTGATACCAGACTTGGCCACTTTTGGAAAAATCGATTTTTGGCCATTTTGGACCGGTCCGGACCCTGGTCAGGGCGCCACAGGCTGCTGGATCCACTTTGGAGGGGTCCTCCAATGACAAAAAATGTTCGCCTCACCAAGGGCTTTCATTTGATACCAGACTTGGTCACTTTTGGAAAAATCGATTTTTGGCCATTTTGGACCCGGTCCCCGGTCCGGACCCCTGGCCAGGGCGCCACAGGGGTCCGGGCGAAACCTACTATAGCCTATGCTGTAGTGCTCCCGCACCCCACCCCAAACCCCAAATAAGAGAGACCTGCTCACTGTAGATATTTCTGTAGAAGAGGTTAAAGTTGGAGTTGCGACACGGTAGGGCCCACCACCATCAGGGTGCCCCCCAGCCACATGGATAGGTCCTAGAGCGAAACTAATGGGCCATTTAGATTCACCATATAGGGGTTCCTATTCGAATACGAAACCTCAGCCCAGCAGCTCTTATGTATAGGGCTGCCTACTCCGTAGGCCCAGACCCCCCCTTTTACACACTAACTTTTGACCCCTGGCCAGGGCGCCACAGGGCACCGACCGACATCCTATATAGCCTATGTTCATATTCACGTTAGTACCTTCCTACATGCACAACATGAGAGCCCGGCTTCGCTCGCTCCGTTCTATTTCGAAGCTAATAGATTTTCGGACTTAGTTTTTTTTCGGGGGTCATTTTGGGGGTCCCCACCGGGGGGGTGGGGCCATCTGGGGGGGTCCGGGAACCGCAGAAAGTAATTTCCCCGGAATTGAGGAACTTTTTGTACAAAAAAAACCTAAAATAGTAGGGTTCTGAAGGGTCTTCCGACCTGCACCCCTGGGGAAAAAAAAAAAAGAGGAGAAACGCGACCCGCGCGGGGGGCCAATTTTCATATCTCAAGATCCACCCGGCCGATCCGGCTGAAATTTTCACAGCATGTACCCCTGCCCATAGGCTCTTCACACAAGAAGTTTCAGCCCGATCGGTCCACTCCTCCGCTGGCCCCAGGCCAAACAATGTCCAGATTATACACATTGCGTCAAATTTTCCCTATTCTAGGGGGAGCGCTAACGCGCTCCCCGGCTGTTAAAATCCACTATTGGACCTGTCCCGGAACTGGGTCCTCTGGTACCGAAATGGCACTTTCAAGGCTTTTGGCCCCTATAGCTAGCCAGGGAAGCAAAATTATCCAAATCTGACACCATAGGATGATGCAGCGTCCTCGATAGTACCGTGCTATAGTGTCGAATTGTTTTCCGGTTTCGTTTTAAAAGTTTTTTCAAAAAATGGGTGGGCTTTTCCCCAAACTGGGTTTTTTCCCTCGCCACATTTGGCAATGTGCCAGACTACCGGTCATAGTTTCCCTGGAAATTTTGGTTGGGGGGGGTAAACTTCGGAAATTTGGTGGTCGACCCCCGAAATGTGATGGGGAGTACCCCCCCCCAAAATTCGGACCTCAGAAAATTCAGAAAATGGCCTAAAAATCGCAAAATTTTCTGTAATTTAGCCCTTTTTTATCAAAATAAGGCTTGTTCTTAACGTTTTAGGCGTTTTTGCACCGTTTAAAGCGATTTTAGGTCAAAAGTTTAGAAAAATTTTTCAAAAAATGACCATTTTTTCTACCAAATTTAGCTAACTTTTTGTGTCCAAAAATCGTTGGGGGGTGTTCGGGGGGGTAGCCAAATGTGGTGGGAGGGATAGTCCAAAAATCTGGGAGGGGGTAAATTTGGTCGAAAATTTTGGGGGGCAAACCCCCCCCAAGCCCCCCCCCCTAAGAAAACTATGCTAACGGTGCATCGGATCGGTCTAATTTTTACTGTGTGCAAAGAGGAAGACTTGCCATCATTGGAGATATTTGCATAACTTAATTAGCCCAACCAAGTCAAACGTTATATACATCGGTCCAAACTTTTGGCAATTTTTTGGATCAAGTCACCCAGGGGGGGGGGAATCAGAAACGCATATGCAATAAATTTGATATTTTTGTACTCAGGGCTTTTAAACTCCACTTTTAAAATTTTTGTTCGGCGACCTTTTTTCTTGATCTTTACGTGTTAAAGGCATAGGTGTAATTGGGGGGAGGTTTGGGGGGGCTAGCCCCCCCAGCCATTTTTTCAAACCACCCCAAAAAATTATGGGGGCCCCCGGGCCCCCCAACTAGGGGGGGGGGGGTAGTCGCGCCATCGGCGCGAAAAATTGGCCAAAATTTGGGCGTTTTTAGGGTAAATTCTGCAAAAATTTTCAAAAATATCTATCCAAATTTTTTGTTGAAAGTGTTCATTATTGGGAGAAATACACGTTTTTAGCAGTTTTATGTACTTTCTGACTCATTATTGACCTTATTTTGGAGTTAGGAACATGTTGTCAATCAGGTTTACGAGCTTAAGTCCCAAAGCTTTTGGAGTAAGCAATGAGCTTTTGGAGGCTTGTCTGCCTCCAAAATTTTGAGGGTGGGGTCGGCACTTTTCCATTTAGGGGGAGGGGTTCCCCCCCCCAGGTACACCTATGAGAATAGGTGTACCACCTGTTTGGGTTGGGGGGGGAGTAGAAGGTCCAAATTTGGCTCGGGGGACCCCACCCAAATCCGAAATTTGGGAGAGGGGGACCCCCCCTAAACTGTACCCAAGTTTTTTTGGCTAAAAATGCTCCTTTTTCGATGTACAGTACATTAAACATACTCAAAAGCTTCTGTCAATAGTTTTCGTATACGAAAATAGGGCATGAAAATTGACAAATTTGTACTAAAATATGCCTAAATTAGCCCAGATTGTGGTCTATAATTGCGTATATTATCTTCTAATTGCTATAAATAATCATCTTTAGCTGTTTAGGCGTCTCGTCATTCAGACGTGGCAGAATCTGCCCTGTCAGACGTTTGATTCTGCCTTACTTTCAGCTTTCAGACTTGCTTTCTTCTTAGCGCTCTTAGATAACCGAATGACAGCTGACTTTCGAGGAGGCTGAAGTTAGTGCAAAGGTCAGACTAGAATCCTTTGCTTTGAAAAAGGTGTAGTCACTCTGTTGGCCTCTGTCCAAGCCAAGCTAGCAGCTTAGTTGATACATACGGGCATATAATATGCGATTATATAGATGCCTACGCATTAAGTGGACATGTGGTACAGTGGACATTAACATAAGCATACGTATGTACTAACGTATATGTTAGTGTATAATATGTGAGGGTCTACATCTTTTCTTAGCGTAGTGGCTTTGGTGCACAATTATAATTATGCATCGCACACACGCCGTGTAAAGTCTAAGGCTTCAAAGTTACTTTTCGGTTGAGTTTGTGGTACCTTCGTCACAATTTGTACTTGCAAAAGAAACTGAATATTGTTTAAGAATTCTAATAGAATCTAATGAATGTTCTATAGAATAATAATACTTATGTACAAAAGGTAAAAGCACACAATATTAAATACGTGCTTGGTGCAGTAAAAGGTATGTACGCAGTTACAATAAATAATTGGAGTTGTCTTGAAGCTGGTAGTTATTGCATAGCGAGTTGAATAGATTGGAATAAATAAACAATATTTTGAATTAGTTATGGTTCGTTCACTTTATGTATATATATTTTATCCTTATTATCAGCGATATGGATATTTACCATGTATATACTTCTATATGTACAGAGTTTTTTGCATTCAATTGAAAATTAAAGCTTGATTGTATAATGTGCTTACACTTCACACTTTCTTCATAATACGCTAGTATCTGTTTATGAATTACATCGATTCATATAAAAAATTTTCTTCGCAAATTAGGAGTATCTGTTTAATGAATGCAGTTTAGAAAACGAGCTCACAAAATTGTGCACCAAGGCCACTACGCTAAGAAAAGATGTAGACCCTCACATATTATACACTAACATATACGTTAGTACATACGTATGCTTATGTTAATGTCCACTGTACCACATGTCCACTTAATGCGTAGGCATCTATATAATCGCATATTATATGCCCGTATGTATCAACTAAGCTGCTAGCTTGGCTTGGACAGAGGCCAACAGAGTGACTACACCTTTTTCAAAGCAAAGGATTCTAGTCTGACCTTTGCACTAACTTCAGCCTCCGCGAAAGTCAGCTGTCATTCGGTTATCTAAGAGCGCTAAGAAGAAAGCAAGCCTGAAAGCTGAAAGTAAGGCAGAATCAGACGTCTGACAGGGCAGATTCTGCCACGTCTGAATGACGAGACGCCTTATAGGTGCTTTATAGCCTATTTTTCTAATTTTTTTCAAAAATTTTCAGAATTGGCAAAAAAATTTTTCAAAAATTTTGCATTTTTTGCTTGGTTTGGACCCAATTTTAGGGGGGGGGCACACGAAGCCCATTTTTAGAAAACAATTAGAAAACAATTATTTTTTTCTAATTGTTTTCTAATTGTTTTCTAATTGTTATCTTAATGTTTTCTAATCTAGAAAACAATGAGAAAGTATTGAAATTTTATTTTCTAATTATTTTCTAAATGTTTTCTAGTTATTTTCTGTTATAAGAAAACAATTAGAAAAAAAACAAAATTTTTTCTAATTGTTTTCTAAAAGTTGCGGATACGCGTATATAATAACGTTAGTTTTATCACTATTACGGTTTTTAATTAAGGCGTTGCTAGTCGATTCCAAGAAATAGTATGAAATAATAAACCAGACATGTTCTCTCTTGATTGCAATAGAAATTATTGAGATAGAGATATTGAAACTAAAGTTATGAATTTTTGAAACATTATATACCATTTTCCAGCCATTTCAGGAACAAAGTTTTCCAAAAAATGTCGACCCTGCCATTGACTGTAGAGGAGAGCCGGAAAGCTAAAAATCGGCGTGTGGGCTTCTATTGCGGTCGTTATTCTACGTGCCAAATACTACTGCAATAGCTTCACCCGTTAGGCCACGGCGGTCGTGGCTTTTTCCCCGAAATTTTGACGGCTTTTTCCCGATATATACATACATATATATACTTTGCAAACTTCGAATAATCCTTAGTATTTTTTCCGATTCCGGGAGGTCAACTTTGGTTAAGTACGTTTATATAGTCAAGCGGGAAAAAACCCACTCGCCAATTCGGAAAAACCCACTTTCCGTATGAGCTACAGGTATGACCTCTTATAGGATTTTAATAGCCTATCTTAAAGAGCGTCCAAAACTACCCTAGAGGCTGTATTATTGTAGCTCCCGCTGCCTCTCAGCAAATTGTTTGGGACTTTTAAAATTTTGGAAATTTTGGTCCCAACATGGGGGTCAGACAGGGTCAACTTTGGGGGAGGGGTCAGCCTGAACTACTGGAAAGACCTAGCCCAAAACGGATTACAGTTTCACAGAGGACATGTCTCGAACTTCACGATGGTGTATGTAATTTCTCTCTAGTGCCTGTGGTGCGCCCTGGGGGTGACCTAGACTCGGCTGGAAAAAACCTATTTGCGGGAAAAACCAAAATTTTAAAATGAAATTTTTTCTAACCATTAGCAGCAAAGAAAAAATTCATGCATTTCTTAGCTCAATAGAGCCTCCTGCTCAATTTGGTAGAGATTTAACCTATGTTCAACTCAACCTTCTATGTGTGGTCCAAGTCATAGGTGTACCGCCTGTTTGGGTTGGGGGGGGGAGTAAAAAGTCCAAATCTGGCTTGGGGGGTCTAAAAAATCGGAAATTTTCGAAAAAAACTGTACCCAAACTGTACCCAAATTTTTTTCAGCTAAAAATAGCCCTTTTTGGACATAAAATCTGCTATTTTCGACATAAATCTACTCAAAAACTACTCGTATTGCGTTTTAGAGTTTATTTTTTAGTGTTTTTATCTATTTCCAGCCAATTTTTTCAGAAAATTTTCGAAAAATTCCAAAAATTTTGCAAAAATTTGGCATTTTTCCTCTTGTTTGAACCCCATTTTAGGGGGGGAGGGGGGTCTGAGCTCGGCTTGGGGGGGGAGTAGTCGAGGTCGGGTATGGGGGGTTGGGGGATCTGGCCTTCTCGTGGGGGGAGGTCTCACAGGGGGCAAACTGTAGCCTGGTTCACCTATGGTCCAAGTGGCCAAAATCTGACATGGTGCCTTTCAAAGCCAAATTTTTCAATTTCGTCAAAAATGCTTATTTTTCACTTAAATAGGTCGGGTTTGGCTTTAAATGCAATAAAACAAGTTTGCTATGCTTAAACTACAAAAATTAAGCAAATTTCAGAATTTTCGAAAATTTGCCTATATTTACGTGTTAAACATATACGTACGTACATACGTATACGTATATATACAAAATTTTCTAAAGTCAATTTAACATGAATTTTTGCAAAAATATTGATACTTTTCATGCAGATGTACTAAAACTTACTAGAGATGCACCGGGGACGCCACTACCGGGGCCGGGCCGGGGCCTGGACCTCAGCGTGGCCCCGGCCGGGGCCTGGAAATTGGGGGTCCAAATCCGGAAGTTTCAAAAATTTTCTTGAAAATTTAAGTTTTGCAGTAATTTTTGATATACAAACGTTACTATCGTTGTTTTAATTCAGATCGGCGGGAAAACAAACGATTTGTAACACTTTTTGACTTTCGAAAATTCAAAATTTTGGTCAAAAATGTCAAAAATTAACATAATTTTGCTAATTTTTGGCCCTGGTAGGTACCGGGGCCCATAGATGTGTTAGGGGGGGTGGGGGGGGACCCCCCCACCAAAATGACAAATTTTGGCGACCCCCCCCCCCAGATTTTCAGATTTTTGGTACCCCCCCCCCAGATTTTTGGCCAAAAAGTGGCCAAAAATGGCATAAAATCGAAAATTTAGGGGGGTCCCCCCACCCTCCGTCGGAAACCCCCCCCCCCAGATTTTTTGCCCAGCCACACCTATGCCGGGGCCTGACCACCGGGGCCGGGGCCTGACTACCGGGGACGGAGCCAGGTCCCGGTGCATCCCTAAAACTTACCCGCTCTTTCGAGTGGTATATATATATATATATACAAGTAACAAAAATGCTCCGCACAAAAGAGGATAATATGTGTGTGTTGACTGTATCGTATATATATATCCTTTAAATATCCTTTAAATATATATATAATAAATATAAATAGGTATACGTATATATATATCCTTTAAATTCCGGTTGAAGAAGTAAAGACAAAAGTTTCATGGGCACGTGACGTTATTTGGCACAGCAAATATTGGTGGATGGTCCCATGTCAAAAGTTGCTCAGCTCACTTAGGGCTTTCATTTGGTACCAAATTTGACCACTTTTGAAAACTTTCATTTTTGACCCAAAATCGCCTAAGTCCCCACCCCACCCCACCACAGCACTCTACAGCCACCTTGAGCATGCAGTTCTATGACAAAAGTTGCTCAGCTCGCTTAGGGCTTTCATTTGGTACCAAATTTGACCACTTTTGAAAACTTTCATTTTTGACCGAAAATCGCCTAAGTCCCCACCCCACCCCACCACAGCACTCTACAGCCACTTTGAGCATGCAGTTCTATGACAAAAGTTGCTCAGCTCGCTTAAGGCTTTCATTTGGTACCAAATTTGACCACTTTTGAAAACTTTCATTTTTGACCGAAAATCGCCTAAGTCCCCACCCCACCCCACCACAGCACTCTACAGCCACTTTGAGCATGCAGTTCTATGACAAAAGTTGCTCAGCTTGCTTAGGGCTTTCATTTGGTACCAAATATGACCACTTTTGAAAACTTTCATTTTTGACCGAAAATCGCGTAAGTCCCCACCCCACCCCACCACAGCACTCTACAGCCACTTTGAGCATGCAGTTCTATGACAAAAGTTGCTCAGCTTGCTTAGGGCTTTCATTTGGTACCAAATTTGACCACTTTTGAAAACTTTCATTTTTGACCGAAAATCGCGTTAAGTCCCCACCCCACCCCACCACAGCACTCTACAGCCACTTTGAGCATGCAGTTCTATGACAAAAGTTGCTCAGCTCGCTTAGGGCTTTCATTTGGTACCAAATCTGACCACTTTTGAAAAATTTTATTTTCGACCACTTGACCCCCCACCCGACTGACCCTTCAAACGGCAAAGTGGAACCAGCCCAGCAAAATAGGTACGTCGGACGGCAAAACGGATACCGGGAATGAGCTGGGCACACCAGAAAACCCCTATAGACAAAGTTTTGAGAGGCCAGGTAGGGCCTACTATGGACCTCCAGGAAGCGGTTTCCGACATGACCCTCCCGACGGCAAAGTGGAACCAGCACAGCAAGATGGATGAGTCCTACGGCAAAAAGGACACCGGGAATGAGCTGGGCGCACCAGAAAACCCCTATAGACAAAGTTTTGAGAGGCCAGGTAGAGCCTACTATGGACCTCCAGGAAGCGGTTTCCGACTTGACCCTCCCGACGGCAAAGTGGAACCAGCCCAGCAAGATGGGTGGGTCTGACGGTAAAACTGACTGCGGGAATCGATTCCCCGTGCCAGAAAACCATTGTATGGAAGATTTGAGCGTTCAAAGTTAAATAGATAGCGAGAAATTTCGATTTTTCATTTTTCGAATTTTCGCCATCTTTGACGGACCACTGTGGTCGCTAGGGAAGTGATAGAGAAACGCAACCTGGACCGTTAGTTAGTTCAATATATGTAATTTCTGAATATAAAAAGAAATTAGCTCCAGCTCGTAACGTTCGACCTGAGCGACGACCACAAAAATGGTCACTTTTCGCTATGAGCCGACTTTGCGGCGCCACTGCGGCGCTGTGGCGCAGCTGCGGCGCAAAAAAAGTTGTGATTCTTAAATTCTTTAGAGGGTACTACTAGACCCCATAGCCCTTTAGGTTGGCCCACCGCTGCAGATCACGTGAAAGCGGCGAACATTATGTACAATACAACCATCAAATAGGAGAAACCGGAAAAAAAACATCGCCGCCATAACCGGTCCGGGGCGCAACTTTTTAACGGTAAGTGATACGGGGCTGAAACTTCACAGACATACTAAACTCGATGTGCTCTACAATTTGCGCATGAAATCTGCGCAGGATCTGCGCAGGATTTTGCGCAGCTTCTGCGCAGCTTATTTTACACTGTCTCCAGCCACTTTTCACACATATTATAGGGGTCGCTGCCGCGACCCCTATGATATATACACCATAGTCAAAACTGTTCTCGCATGCTTCCAGCAAAAATTTCGGCTATTTTTTCCCTTCCCGCCCATGGGTTTTTTCCCGCAATGGGTTTTTTCCCATCTGTTTGGTCGAAAATTCACCAACAGTAAGTGCTAGAGAGATGTTTTATCATTTTGAAGCTCTTCGCAAGGCCTCATAGTAGTTATCGTTAGATTTTCGATTTGTCGCTTAATAAATAACCGCCTTGTATAATAAATAAATAAATAAATAATAATTGTTTAATAGAGCCTATAGATTAATTTGGTGTAGGTTTTACCTGGGTTCGTTTCGTTCTGTTGTGGGCATATACGTATATAATATATATAGGTGTAATTGGGGGGAGGTTTGGGGAGGGCTAGCCCCCCCAGCCATTTTTCAAGGCCCCCGGGCACGCCCAACTGGGGGGGGGGTAGTCGCGCCGGGTAAAAAAGGTAAAGGTTTACCCCAGGAGATATCTCCGTCCTGCCACAGGACATGGGGTGCCGGTGCTCATCTCCGAATTCTCAGCCGTAGAGCCAGGAGTGTCACCTCAAATGATGACTGCATCCGTGGAAGGGGGGGCCGGCCCTTCTGCACAGACTCCTGTTACCTTCCCACCGTAGTGGTACCCATTTACCGACCAGTTAAGGATGGATAGCTGGGTTGGCTAGAGTCGAGAAAGCTTTGTGGGTCCTGGGGATCGAACCACCGACCGTAAGGTCGGAACTTCTGACCAGCGCCTTGGACCACACGCCCATCTCGACTCAAACTCGACGCCGGGGGCGCATAAAATGGCCAAAAATTGGGTACTGTTAGGGAAAATTTGGCAAAATTCTTTAAAAGTGTGGCTTAAAGTGTTTATTATATACTGTGGCAAATACACTTTTTTAACGGTATAATGGACTCTATAACTCAATATTAACCTTATTTTGGACTTAGGAGCATGTTGGCAATCAAGTTTTCGAGATTAAATCTCTTGTCTAATGTTAAAATGACCTTCATGGTTGGATGTTTTTTAGCATTAGCGATAGCTGAAAATGCGATTTTTGGCATAAAAATAGAAGAATGTTTTTTGGGGGAGGTTTGGGGCGGTTGTGGGAAGGTTTGGGGGAGGTTTAAAAAGGGGCCCGCCCCCAAAATTTCGGGGGAGGGGGCCTCCCCCAACCCAAATCCCCGTTACACCTATATGGTTGGGTGGTCCAAGCCAGAGAGTCGAAGTTGACACATGGTGCTATTTTCAAGCTTAATTTTCAATTTTTGCCTTAAAATGGGTCTACTTTGGCTATTTAATTACTTTTATATCATAGGTGTGTTAGGGGGAGGGGAAAACAATCAGAAAACAATAGAAAAAATTTAGAAAACAATAGAAAACAATTAGAAAACAATAAGAAAATGAACATTTTTTGTGAGAAATAAATCGGAAATAATTAAGAAAACAACTAGAAAAAAATTAGAAAAAACTCAGAAAACAATCAGAAAGTGGCGCAGCGAATTAGAAAAAAATTAGAAAACATTTAGAAAACAATGAGAAAAAATTCAGAAAAAAATAAGAAAACAATCAGAAAACAAATCGTCAAGTTTTCTAATTGTTTTCTAGAAATGGGCTTCGTGTGGGGGAGGGGGGTTTGAGCTCGGCTTGGGGGCAGGGTTTTTTTTTGGTCGCCGAACTTTAGGCCAAATGGCCTCAACGACTCAAATTTTTTAGACCATCAGCCAAAAAATTTAGGCCATCCAAATTTTGTTAATTTTTAGGTTGTGCCTGTGCGTTATTGTACGCATTGTTAAAATTACAGTTATCAAGTATTCACTCGTTATATATTCAAAAATCGCTGTTTAACAACAAAAATCGCCATCGTCACTGTATAACACACTAGAAAAACTACGTTTTTACCTTAAAATGGCAAAAACAGAACCTTGTTAGCATAGAAATAATAGTGCACGACAGTATTAATAAATTAATGAATTTTTATTGAAAATTAAAACAGGTAGAAGCATACAAGTATGAACCAAAGAAAGAAAAAATTAAACTATGTAATAGAAATAAAGTTAAACTACATACTAAAATAGAATTTCTTCGATGAAATCCTTATAATAGTAAATGAAATTATAACTTGAATGTGTATTTATAAGTGCAAATAGACAATTTAACTAGCTGGTGGCTCGCGTAGCCCAGAAATACAAGGGAAAATGTATAAATTCGCGCCGACGGCGCGAAAAATTTTTAGAAAGTTGTTGTTTTTACTTAAAAATCAATAAAATTTAACTGGGTTTTCGGTAAAAAATTTAGGCCAATTGGCCTCAACGGCCAAAATTCTTTAGGCCATCGACTCATAAATTTAGGCCATGGCCTAAGCTATGGCCTAAAAAAACCTTGCTTGGGGGGGAGTAGTTGAGGTCGGATAGGGGGGGAGGGGGGTTTGGCCTGTCCGTGGGGGGGTCTCACAGGGGGTAAACTGTAGCCTGGTACACCTATGCCTATGAGCAGTGGCGGATCCAGGGGGGGGGGGGGGCCCGGGGGCGCGGGGCCCCCCCCCTTTGCGATTTGGGCCCCCTCCTTTGACATTCCGGGCCCCCCCCAGAAAAATTTTTCAGCTGTTTATAATGCATATTTCGAGTGAAAATTAAGCATAATCTTAATAAATTTCACAAATTTTTAAAAAATTTTGCCTGCGGCGCACTTTTGCATTTACTTCTATGCTGCTTTATTACTTACTTAGTTCTGTGACAGAACTTCTGTCTCTTAAAGTGTCTTCTATTTTGTTTCCTTTCCTGTTTTGTAAGTATATAATTGTACTCAACGTCTTCAGTTTATTTTATGACTATATATATTTCGGCTTATATATATACGGGCATTTACAAATTTTATTTTGCTTTCATATATATATAAATATATATATTTCATAACTTACATATATAAAAAAAATATATATATATATATATATATATATACATAAATGGGCAATGCAAGATTGATAGTTGGCAGCTTCTGAAAGTGTTCTAGAATAAATCGTGGAAGTGAAAAATTCTGAAAAGCATCCAATTCCCGTTTTGGTTTTCCACTGATCGATTATACTAACTCAAGAACTCATCTCATCTTAATTACTCTTTTTAAACATTTGAATTGCTGAATTTTCCACGATTTCAAAAAATTCTTCAACAGCCCCCCAGACCCTCCCCCGTTTCGCACTTTATCTTTGTTGCCCTTGTAACTTGTCCTCTTTATTGCCACCATTCCTTGTATATACTTATACTATTTTACTGCAAGTTTTTCCACTTCGTATGTTACTATAAATTATATATATATATATATATTTATACATGTACATCTCCATTTTATTTATGTAATCTTTTCAAAAGTTTGCATGACGGATTTTTTTCCAATTTCAAAAAATTCTTCAACTTCTGGGGGGCTCTGCCCCCAGACCCCCCGTGTGCTTCTTGTGTAAATTCTCCATGCTTTGCTTCACTCACGGGATTGTAGTTGTTTTCCAATTGGCAAGTGAACTAGCCTTTCCATACACAATATTAATTTTCTTGTCAAAATATTTTGTTCCTGGAAAAAGCAAATTTTTACCCCCCCCCCCCGGGAAAAATTTCGTTACCCCCCCAGAAAAATTTTTCAGCGGGCCCCCCCCCTTTTCAAAATCCTGGATCCGCCACTGCCTATGAGTCCACCACCCCCCCCCCCCCGTGGTTACACCTATGGCTCTATTCCCCAACCTGTGCTGACTGCTATACTGCAAGCCACACAAATAATAATAAAACAGCAATAAATATCACTTTCAATTTCTAACCTTAAATACAATATTATATTAAATTTCTTATGCTATTAACTCGTAGCAATGTCGCAACTGTAGTAGAAAAAACGATTATGGGTAAATTAGATATTGACATCTGTCCCGGATGTCATCCTCCACTTTACCCGGACTCTACGTTTTATTGTCAAACCTGCTGATTCCAGATGAGCACACTAGCTGTAGGCCTTCAACTAAGTGATTGTTGTGAAGACAGCACAATGTCTAAGAGCTTTGTCTGTTTACTTCTATGTTAGCCTTGGCATCTACTCAGATTTAGCATTTAAGCTTTGTTTTAGATTAAAAAGAAATAAACTGAAGATGAAAGTGAAATGTTTACTTGAAGCAAACTTTCAATCCCTAGACAAGTCTTAAACAAGTAACTTATTTGCCCAAGGGCCAATGTTACCAACGCATTAACCAGGGTTTGTGACTTAGCCCGGGTTCAGAATGATGCGTAATGCGTAATCTGATGTACTGAATGTTATTATTTTAGAATGTGCTACAAGAGACAACCCATATGCGAAATATCAATTACAATCAAACCATGCATACTGAAAGTTTGGCAAGCTGTGCGAGAAATGTTAAAAATGTTTGACGCATGAACCTCTTTAACCATCAAAACCTCCGGGTGTGCGAGGACGAGGGCTCGGGGTTACCACCTGCCAGACCTGAAGCTCCCCGCTCCCGCTCGAAGTGTTGTCCACAGGCGCCAAAATCCGGTTTGTTCCGGTTTGCGGCGGCCGGCACCTTCACTTTCAAAATTTCGTCCCTGCACCTATATATGTGCCGTGGACCCCACATTTCCTCATACAAAAGCAAAAAAATCTAAAGATTATCCCCTTAACGTAAACTGAGCTAAATGCATTGGCTGTGTCTTTCCTTGAAACCGAGCCTTTAAAAGTTGCCTTTGTCGCGCTGACAGGACAGAGACTTTGTGCGTTGTGTAGCACGCAGCCTTGTTATCGCAACAATGATAAGTTGTTACGTAATGCTGACACAACAAGCTCAAACCTATTATGTGTTTGCGTCGTATGGAATTTTATACTGAGAATATACAGAAAATGTAATATAGATACTTTCAAATATAGTGTAAAACAATCCTGTGCCTTGAAACCGCAAATTTCAAAGTTACTAACTTTGTTTGCTGCTTTTCCGGACAATGTATTACAGTATTACAGTGTTACAAAGAACAAGTCCTAAAATGAATGGGAACTTGATAAAACAAAAGAAATTTTTCAATGAATTTCTTTGTTTAGAAAATAGACGAATATTCAAACTGTATTCCATCCAATGGATTTTCCATGCAGGACTATATTTTGGAATAAAGTTTTCATCTTTTTTCTGATTCCAGCTTTATTATTATTCTTAATTCATGCAAGTATAACACTGGATTGCACCAAAAGAGATAATCTCGAGCTTGAGATTATCTCGAGATTAACTCAAGATTAACTGGAGATTATCTTCACAGAGCATTGCACCAACTAAAGCTGGAGATAATCGCGAGCTCGAGTTAATCTCCAACTACTGATATTTCAATCCTACCCCCGACTAGGATTAAGTCAAGATAATCTCGAGGTTTCCACTAGAGATGCCTGGATTTGAGCCGTTGATGAGCATTTATTCTATTTGGTTGGACAACAAGTTTTGAATATTATTATACTTTATAAACACCATAGCTCACCAACATTAGATGCTTTTAAATCGTAAATTAAATAATACACAATAGTAAATTATGTCAATATTTTCAAAAATATTTTAGTTTTATACATATGCAGAAACAAATAAATATGTTTTATACATTAATCAAATATCTTTGTATTTGATTTTTCAAACAATGCTTATTTAAAAGTGCTTAAACTAGAGATATAATATGATTAAAGACAAAATATTCCTGGCTGACGTCGCCCAAATAAACGTCATTTTGTAGCCGACAGAAAATTGTCACGCTTTAAAACAAACGAAAGGTTGTAGCATGATTGGTGAATCGGTTCATCACATGACACGAAAACAGACTTTGATTGGTTAATCCTTAACTCGAGATAATCTCGAGCTTAAGCTGTAGATTGGATAATCTCGAACTAATTTTAGTTGGTGCATCAGATAATCTGTAACTCAGACTTAGAGATAAGCTACAGCTAAGTCAATCTTGAACTTGAAGATTATCTCTAGCTTAAGCTAGAGATAATCTTGATGTTGGTGCAAACGGGCAATTTCAACAAATTTGAGAAACTTGAACACATTGAATTATTATTCTTTTTTCAGTTCAGTAAACTGAAACTATCGTGACCGGCTTGGTTAGAAGGGAATTTAAAAGAGAAATAAACGACTGCAGTTCCATCGAAACCGGGAACCAGATTTTTCCGGATTGTTGTTGATATGCAACTATCTTGCCATCTTACTACATTATATTAATTAATACAATTAATTATATTAATTGGAGCAAATATTTCTACGGCCAACCAGTTTAGACCAACTAAGTAAATCGACCTACATTGTACGTAACTATGCGTTGACTTTAAGCAAACTTTAAAACTTTGTAGTGTTAGATTTATGATATTCGGAAAATATGCCAGAAATAGCTTCTCCAGTTAGGTCACACCTAAGTGTTATCACTACCTACCAGCTCCTTGGAATTTTAGCTATTAACGGGGTTTGTCGTTTTGGCAACATTTTGGGATCAACAGTTTGGCCAGTGCTGTAGTTAAATTCTTCTTTAAGTCATGAATCCTGTTATAATCTTTGTTCTACTTTGATAGCTATGGTCGCTGCAACCAGCGAGCGTAAGTGAGAAATTATAGGGTAAATTAAATAAATAAATAAATAAAAGTACATGGGTAGTCATGTAAGGGAAGCAGGCATCGGAAAGATTGATAAGCCTGCACTGGGACTTCAACTGATAGCCCTGTGGTGTAGCGGTAGCATGTCTGTTTCCGGATCAGAAGGACCGTGGTTCGAGCCACGGCTGGGCCAATTCTTTACTTTCAATTCTGAATGAAAAGCTGAACCTCCCTCTTCCCTTCTCTCTTCTAGGTCCTGGTTTCGTGGGTACGAGGGTGCCTGACGCCTACCGTTCGGGCTTGCCCTTGGTTTCTTCTTGGTCCGCCAGCTCTGGTAGAAGCGCAACAGTCAGTCACTTTGAAGTTCCAATGTTTTAATTATAAAGTGAGATTGCCGAGGGCAGACCCATCGACCGCTTGTTTGTAAAGCAAGCGCTCTACCACTAAAGCTGCTGTACAAAATATACCCGGTTTGAATTATGCTATTTACTCCAGAGGCTAAGTCACAAACCCGGATTATGTGTTAAACATAGTGTTGTCACGTTAGAAAAAATCCGGGCCGGGCCGCTCCGAGCCATCCGGGCCGGGCCCCGGGCCGGGCCAGGCCCGGGCCGACCCCGGCCCGAAGCCCGAGCCCGAAACAGGCCCGAGGCCCGGCCCGGATTTCGGACCCGAAACAGGCCCGAGGCCGGCCCGAAACCGGCCCGAATAAAATTAGTAAAAAGGATTTTCGACGCAGTTTTTAGCAGATAATAAACATGAGTAATATGAAATAAATGACGAAATAACATATTATGGAAAAACGGCAAACTGAATTAAAAGCACTGCCTCTTAATCTAAAAAGCTTTATTGTACATTTATACTTGTAACCTCTGCTGTTTCTCTCTTGGATTTTTATAAACGTAGTCTGAATAAACGAATGAATATAATAAATTGATTGGTCACTCACCAATCTCACATTGAAAACATTTGAATGAAACCTGTTTCGGTTATTCGAGAACGGTATCGAGCTCTAGCGGAGTAAAAGTGCCAAAAACAGCAATGAAACTAGTTTTTAATCAATACTTGATATATATATATATAAAGTATACAATACATTTCTATTTTTCAATTCAATTGAGGTGGAAAGCTTCTAGTTTCAAGGATTCTCGGTAAAAATTTGATGTTTTTCTACCCATTTATATCAATGTTTCTTTGGGCCCGGAAACGGCCCGGGAAAATATCCGGGCCTGTTTCGGGCCGAGCCCGTAACAGGCCCGGATGACAACACACTAGTTAAAAATAGCAAAGTTCACCTAGGTTTGGAAATTTATAAATGTAACCCAGGTTTGGCATTGACAACATCGGCCCCTGATCTTTACTTTCTGTTACGTGATACACTGAATTCTGAACGGAAAAAAATTCGATAAGAGGGTAAGAGGTAGTGTTGTTCACCGGCCCAATTATTCGTGGGCCGGCGGCCCAGGAACGGCCGGCCATCCGGGCCGTGCCACTCTTCTCCGGCTATCTACAAAGTAAAAATATAAGATATTGCATGGTTTTCAAGGCATTTTTAAAGCCGGGCCCATGTCAAGGTAAAAGTCACTTTTTGATGCGTTCTGATCTACCACTTGTTTTTCTTGAAGCTTTTATTTTCATGGGGGTTCTTGAGGGTTCTTAGCTTTTCGAACAGATTTTATCCGGAACTACATATATTTAGTTTCAAATTTTTGATGGCGGTTCTTGAGGTTCTTGGGGGTACTGAAATTATTTTCAGGAGATTTGCTCCTCTAATGTCTAGTTTTAAGTGTTTGCTGGAGGTTCTGTTCTGCGGGCTCATGAGTCCGGGTATACCGAAAAGTGTGTGCGTTGTGTGGACGAACTTGTTCTTCTTGTCGTCAGCTTTCCATTGATACCCATATTGTGGATATTGGACGTAGCATACACACAAATTTCAGTCTAACGTTATGAGAAAAGCCTTGAAGGACTTGGTTATATGCTAAAACTTTGATGACTGAGATACATATATACCTATTGTAAACATATCATGACTGCTGCAGAGTCTGCTGAAGGAAAGGATCCGCAAGTCACGTACACATCAACGGCCTGGATACAGTTAACGCATGAAAAAATTTGAGAACCTCCTTGTTTTCTGATGGGGGTTCTGGGGGTTCTAGCTTTTATCCTGACATGGGTCCAAAAGGTTCCTATTTACCTCCCAAACCGCATGGGAACCTCATTTGACAATCAACCAAAGGCAGCTATTCAAAGAAATAAACAAAGTAGCACACCACCAAGAGTCTGAAAAAATTTTAAAACTTACATTACTCGGACCACCAACCTTCAGGCTGCCTAGTTCTCAAATCGGGCACTATACCACTTGGCTATGTGAGGGGTGCTGGTAAACCCAGCCCTGCCCCCATCCAGCCTCCAGCTCCATTGGGTAAAACCCAGCCCTCCTAGGTATTAAATCCATAGCAGCCCCTAGGATAAAGCCCAGCGATTTGCGTTTGCACATTTGCGAATATATATAAATATATATATTCGCAAAAAGCCTGAAACAATCTCTACCCAGCCATCAAATAATTGGTTGATTTTAAGCTAGAAATAAGCTGATTGGCTAAGGGTGAGTCACTTTGCACGTCTCTAGAAAGTGATCCACTTTCAGTCCCTTTACTCACTAGTTGAAACTGGGGTTGTGCCGCTAATATATTTTTTGGTCAAGGGCTGAACTCACTTGTGCAGTTATGTTCGAGCTCGACTATCTGAGCCGGAGTGCCGACAAGGCACGAAAACAAGGCTAGCTGAAAAAAAGCTTCTGAATTTGATTTAATTATTTTCTCCGGCTTGCAAATGGCAGAAACAAGGCTGACATTTGACAACGGGGGCAGGCCAGGCTGGGGCTGGGAACTGAGCTAGGCGTTGATCCTACCCCCGGCTCAGAAGCCTTCTAAGCCGCAGGAGAAAACGAACAAAACAAAGGTGTGTCACTACAGCACTTCCGACTCAAAAAATTCGGACCTGAGGTGGAGGTTGAACCCACAACCTTTGGTTTAGTACACCGACGCTCTACCAGCTGAGCCACCCAGGCACAATCGAACCAAGCCTGAAGTTAGTGGGTTTATGTTTTCAGCAGTCTGTCCGCCCAACGAGAGCTATGACGACTGCGGCTGGTGCGACATGGAGTGTGTGAATGGACAGGCGGAGTATCCCATCTGTAGTCGAAGCTGTAATGTTGGCTGTTTTTGTCACCCGGACTATGCCAGACACAACGGCGCCTGCATCCACAAGGATCAATGTGCGGAGGTTTGAATCCGGAAAAAAGTATATAATGAAGGCTGGACTATGAAAGTTTCGGCTGATCTGAACTAATGGTGATTAATTAATAATAACTAACATAAATACTGTATGTTGTTTGTTCTGGTTTGGTAATTGTGATTAAAGATAATTAACACAATTGCTGTTTTATTTCAATTATTAAACCAAAACAAATTTTATTAAGTACATAACAGGATAATTGGTTTAAGAAGAAAAGACCTTACAGTAGCGCTCTCATTGCACTTGGTCAGGATACTAGGTTGCAACAGCCAATCAAATTGCAGAATTAGTCCTCCTTATGTGGTGTGCGGATTACGGTAGTCAGATTACAACTTTTGAAAATTTTGTGTCCCTTCCTTTTTCAAGTTTTTAGCCAATCAAATAACTAGAGTTTAATGTATTGGTTGCGCATTACTGTAAATTCTTGTTCTTCACAAAAGATGTAAAAGCCTGTAAAATATAAGAAAACATTCGCGAAGCTTAGTTGACTGTTTTAAGTGTTTTGTAAATGACTGCTAGTTTAATATTAACTATTAAGGGGGGGGTCACTTTTTCACGGATTTTGCGACCATCTCCCATTTTGCTCATTTTCACATATTTTGTAGTCCCCCCATGGGTCCGCGAAACAAGACAAGCGCGTTTTGTGAAATATTGCTTCTATCGTTCTGTACAAGCCCTCAAAGGTGACCTCTACATGTGTTAAACATAGGAAAAGGAAAAAGTTAGATTAAAAAGTTTGTGGCAGAAAAATTTTTCGCTGTATAAGAGCCAGAGCTCTGAAACCTTTTCAGAACCACTAAGGACATATTATAGAGTGCAGCTGTCTCCTCTGAAGCGATTCTGTTGAGTATTGGATTTTTGGCGAATTTTTAAAGTCCGAATTTTGGAAAATCGGCCATTTTTGGACCATGAAAAACAGGACCTACGGTACTCTTTTGCTTGTCCTGAACGATTGGCAACAGCTACAGAAACGGCCAGTAGATAGCTGCACTCTAGGCATAAAACCACGTCTTATGAAAGTACTCGCGTATTTCTACCATCTACAGTAAGCTCAAGAAATTTGTCACAAAAACAGCAAATGTTTCTAAAAATGGCCATTTTTCATAATTTTCACATTCTTTTGATAATTTCTCACTCATTATGTCGTAAAAATTACCAAACTGGGCAGATTAATTAATATATCCATGTCTGTCACATAATGTGGCCAAAATAAATGCGTCAATATTGAACATGACTGCTGTGGCGACACCTTTGATCTTTTAGGTGAAAAATGTCTAATTTAAAATTTTTCCAAATATAGACAAATTGGGTATCAATCAATAGCTAATGGAATGAGGAGCAACTTTTCTCATAGAACTACGGGTTCAAAATGCTGTCTATGCAAGATAAAATGAGTTAAAGTACTACTGGGTAGTCCTCCAAAGTTAGGTCAGTGCAGCACTCAAGCATGCATTGTGAACGCCTGGATAGCTAGCGTTGAGCCGCATCTGCACTAAAATATTACCTTAGTAAAGGCTTTAATTTGGTGTATCGGTCAACCCTGTTCTAGATCGCGTTCGGTCTCCACCTGACCTTGCAGGGCTCATCACCAGAATTTTCACGTTTTACAGCTTAGAACCTGGATAACTCTGTCACAGTTTGATTTCGAATACTAATATTTTGTCTTGTTTTTAAGAACATATGGGGGCATATTATGTGTGAAAATGAGCGAAATCCGTGACTATCGATTTTTGACCAAAGTGACCCCCTTAAGCTTCAACTTAGGTATCATTTTTGATCAAGAGCAGGTTTGCTTAATTGGGTCATCTAAACTCAGACCTTTTTGCCTTGAATTTGCTGCCAGACTTTGTAATTAAATGTATTCTGAGACTTCTAATGCGGCGTCTGATGCAATAAATACAGCACCTATTGTAATGCAAGTACCTAACAATCAGAATTGCACTAAACCGTTATCAGCCCGCCTAAAACACAATAGCACCTTTATCGCTGATGCTACCTAATAAATAGTCAGGCTACAGTCTTTCTTGAACCAGTCGGTGTCAATTTCACAGACATGTTTACATCTTCTACTGTGTGGCTAACTCTTGGTTTTTTGACTGTTTATTGGTCTGGAGTGCTGGGGCAGGCCAAAACCAAATGCGATATACCCTCCCACCTATGGTGTGATACCGCCGAAACGGCCGCACTTTGCTCGGTCACCAAGTACTGCCAGAAATACAATCGAACCGTTGCCGACAAGAAGATAAAGCTGACACTTTTCTATGAAACCCTCTGCCCGGACTGTCAACAGTTTACCGTCAACACCCTGTACCCGGTGGTGTGGAACAACCTGGCCAAAATCATTGATCTGGAGTTGGTGCCCTATGGGAACGCTCGGGAAATCGTGAACCCCAACGGCACGCGGAGCTACCAGTGTCAGCACGGTGCTGTGGAGTGCAGCCTAAACTTGCTGCACGCCTGTTTCATCCGGAAATATCCGGATCCGGCCGACCACTTTCCCTTCGTGCACTGTATGGAGGAGAAGCTCTACAAGGGCGGGGAGACCCCAGACCAGATCACCAAGGAGTGCTTTCAGGCCCGCGCCATCCCGACGGAAACGCAGCACGAGATAACACAATGCCAGCAGGGGTCAGAGGGTCAGGTGCTGCAGCACCAAATGGCCCAACGAACGGCAGCCGCCTGGCCTCAGGCCCACCGCTTCGTGCCCTGGATCTTGATCAATGATCTCAGCACCATCGCAGCACAGATGTTTCAGCAGGTGCTGGATCAGCTGCTCTGTCAGACCTATCGGGGCAGTCAGCCTCCGGGCTATTGTCAGATCTTTCAGACGGATGTAACCCATCCGACCTGTGGTTGAGATGGACTAAGGTTCTTTTTTGGGAAAGAGCTGAGCGGAGTTAAACGAGTTAAATTTAACCCCAAACTCTGTTTGTGAACAAGAGTTAAAGGAGGGAGGGAAAGTTAAACTGGTGCAGAGCTAATTTGAAGTCTACAGTAATCTACTCTACTCTTGCTTGACTAAGGTCCTTTTTGGAAAAGAGTTGAGCGGAGTTAAACGAGCTAAATTTAATCCAAGCTCTGTTTGTGAACAACAGTTAAAGGACGGAGGGAAAAGTTAAGTTAAATCTAACTCTACTCTACTCTTTCTTGAAAAAAAACCGGTTGTGAAATGTGCTTTGATCGATCTGTTTGCTAAGAGTTCTTGTACTTTGGTGTCGATTTGGCGTAATTACAAGAGTTTGAATTTCTGTAAATTAAAAAGTCTACATCTAAGAACAAAAATCACGAAAAATCTCATCATAGAAAAAATTGGTCAGCTTCAACTGCATTATTACTAGTGTTGGACAATAAGAAAGTTTTGCGGGCCGGGCCGGCCCGCGGGCCGATGTGGTCCTACGGGCCGGGCCGTGGGCCGGTGGCGGGCCGCCAATTTGTAATCTAGCGGGCCGGGCCGCGTATTTATAAAATGCACTCACACTACGCGCATATGGAAAGTGCACGGGTGTGACGCGCACTGTTAGGAAAATGCACTCACACTACGCGCATATGGAAAGTGCACGGGCATGACGCGCACTATTTGGAAAATGCACTCACATTAGGCTCATTATGGGAAAATTATAGTTGCATATAATTTTATGTCCTTTCACGTTCATACGGTTGCAATACCAGCGGTTGTTCCATCAAGACTAATATATTACGTAAGGCACATACCTATAATAAGGTTTATATCACGATTGTGTTTAAATGAGTAATTTAATAGTTCACAATTATTCACAAATAATAGAGAAAATCAAATGTGTAAAACATGTGTAAAAATCTGACAGACCGACAGACATACTATTATGTTCTGACGTATAAATCAAATTAGAAAGGAAACCAAGGAACGATCAGAATAAAGTTCTTCGTTAAAAGAATCGTCCTGGGTAAAAGATTCTTCGTGGAGGTATAAAGTAAAACTCATCGGTTTTACAGAAACATTACGTTTCCTCGTAATACAAAAGACTGACTAAATTTAAGCCTTGGTTTAACCGTACCCAGTCTTCAAAGTTGCCTGTGTAAACAATTTGCCAAATGCCAAATATTAAAGCAAATTTATGTGGTTGTCTTGTCTGTTTAAAACTATACCTAAAAATATTTGGATCTTCTGCGCTTGCCCCTCCAATCACTAACTTTTGATTTTTTGACCAATAACTTTGAAATTTTGCATGGACGCATACTGATGGCTGATGACATCAAAAATTTAAAATTTTAAAATTTTTTAAATTTTCTAAAAGTTATAAATCTTAGCTTGAACCAAAGGGACCAAAATGAGCCTAAATTTTTTTTAAAAAGTTTTGTTGAAAACTTGAATACAAGGGTTTTCAGGGGCTCTGAGCACGAATCTGAAATCCGTTTTTCGATTCAGCTTTTCGTTAGCTCAGGATAAGCTAAAGTTGTATGCATAACATGTAAGCACATACGGGGATAACAGATTCCAGATTTAGTGCTCAGCGCCCCTGTATGCAAGTGTTCAGCAAATGTTTTTAAAAAAGAATTTTCGGTTCCCCTTGGTCCCCTTGGTTCAAGCTAACATTTAAAAATTTTAAACTTTTTGAAAAGTTTAAAATTTTTAATTTTTGCTTTCATCAGCCACCAGTATTTATACACCCATGCGAAATTTCCAAGTTATTGGTCAAAAAATCGCATCAAAGCGCAAAAGATCCGTTTTTTTAGGTTTAATTTTAAACAGAAAGTCACATAACTTTGCTTTAATATTTGGTATTTGGCAAACTGTTATACACAGGCAGCTTTGAAGACTTACTACGGTACAGCCAAGACTTAGACTTAGTCCGAGTCTTTTGTATTATGAGGCCACGTAATGTTTCTGTAAAACCGTTGAGTTTTACCGTATACCTCCAGGACGATTCTTTTAACGAAGAACTTTATTCCTGATCGTTCCTTGGTTTCCTTTCTAGTTTGATTTATTACGTCAGAACATAATATTATGTCTGTTGGTCTGTCAGTTTTTTACACGTATACTTCCAACTGATTTTCTCTAATTTGTGATGAATTACTCATTTAAACACAACCGTGATATAAACCTTATTATATGCGCCTTACGTAATATATTAGTCTTGATGGAACAACCGCTGGTATTGCAACCGTATGAACGTGAAAGGACATAAAATTATATGCAACTATAATTTTCCCATAATGAGCCTAATGTGAGTGCATTTTCCAAATAGTGCGCGTCATGCCCGTGCACTTTCCATATGCGCGTAGTGTGAGTGCATTTTCCTAACAGTGCGCGTCACACCCGTGCACTTTCCATATGCGCGTAGTGTGAGTGCATTTTATAAATACGCGGCCGGGCCGCTGGTCGGGCCGTCGCCGAAAAATCCGGGCCGGCCCGCGTCACAACTCTAATTATTACCGGCAACTGGTAACAACATTGTAACACATTGATAGGGTGCACTTCTTACTCTGTCTGGTGCTGTAGCGCCAAAGTTTAGTCAGAGTTGGCTCCGGGTCCAATATTTCGGACTCAGCCCGGATTTGGACCTGGATTGACAGACACGGACCTGTCCCGACCCGGAATCCGGGTAACAGTCGAATAAAACGAAAGTTGCGTAGTGTTCATCACATACGTAATACAAAAGTGTTTTAAAGTTTTCGATCCAAAAGTACCTTTAGTAGCGGAAACTATACAAACTTTGACTTTTGATTCAATGATAATCTGTTTCAAGATGCATCTTTCAGTTTCAAACGATTATTCTGGTTCCCAATTCTAGCAAGCTGGAGTCGCCTGCTACGGTGCTGTATGCAAGCTTTTACTTTTATAAAAATTTTGTCAAAATAAAAAAAGATTAGTTTTGGTGACTTTTGCCAGACAATATTTTACAGCAGTCAACTGGTTTGTGGCGCATTGGAGGCAACAGGTTGCTCAACGATGTTTCGGCCTTCTGTAGTTTGCAGTCTAGGTTGACTTATCTTTTTCTACGGCATTTTTCTTGATATATATGATGAAACTTAATAATAGGAAGTGTTATGCACCGACCTTGTCCAGACCGGCTGGTCAAATACAGGCCGGACGGCAGGTCGGTGACAGTTTCAGCGTTAAACTTGCTACAATCTGCCTTAAAAACGGTCAAATATCTTATATTTTTATTTGTATTTTCGATAGCCGGCGAAATGTGGCACCGGCCTGCTTCGCTAACCCGGCCGGCCCACGAAAAATTGGGCCGGTGAACAACACTAATATGTATAGGGTTAACATTTTGAAAATAGTAAAGAATCTGATTATCATTAAATAGATTTAATACTTCCTGTTTTTAGTATAACGACAATTGATGCCTATCATAGGAGAAAGGAGGTAAAAAATTCACCAAATCGGGTACCGTACCGGGGACCTTGCGTTCCTTAGTCCGACATGGTAACTACTACACCACTGGGTCCAAAGTGTATCACACTTGTTTGATCTTTCCATCAGCCTGCTATGCCTGACTACTCACTAGACAACACCCTACAATTGAGGTAATTTCTCTTTAATCGGGGGGCATTGGAAAAAAGCGGTCGACACAAACACGGCAACATTAAATATTTGTATAAACAACTTTCTACATAATAAATTACATAAACTACAAATAAAATGAATCTAAAAGCACAAATCTATCAATCACTGCACATACTGATACTATCAATGGGCAGAGTTGTAAAAAAAGTAGGCGGCTGAGTGAGAAACTCAGTTTTTTAGAAATCGCAACTATTGCGAAATATGCAAGGGCATTAGAAATTTCTTAACTCACACAAAATTTCATATAAACATTTAGATTTAGACATCGAATACCTAGGTATGTATAAGCGACTCGAATTGTAAATAATCTCAAGCATCCAAATTCAATTTCAGATCTGGGGAACTTGCTGAGATTTTCTTTAGAAATGTAGAAATTGTTTTGACAAATTTCAAACTTATCTCAAATTAGAATTGTTTTTTGACAACTTAAGGGAAATAGTTGCTGAGACATGCAATTAAGTAAGACTAAAGAATGGATTGGAATGTCCTTTAGACCACACAAACACAACTACATGGTGGACTAGTCGTCAAACAAACAAACAAACAAACAAACAATATACATAAATACAGCAAAAGAGAATTTGCTTTTGTAAGGTTGATGAAAATGGATAGAAAATTTATCAATTCCCGTCTAGGAAAATTGATAAAATGAAACTATAATAATTTTTGACAGACTGCTGTAAATCAAAGAACCGTTTTCAAAATAGACAAATTTGAGGAAGCCCAAGTGATTTAAAATGCTCAAATTTCAAAGACTTCATCATCATTATTATTATCATTATTATATTATTAATTATGAACAATAGAAAAATAGAAACAATGCGTACAAATTGTGGACTGACGATTGTCGAATTGAGCTAAGCTTGAATCAAGAGTACATAATAGATAAGAGTATGTCAGTTTCGAAATACAGTAATTTCGAAAGTTGTAATTTGAAAGCTTCGGTACCAAAAACACAAAAGCAATAGCATCATTACAGTAACAGTTGGGATGGCAAAAAGCAAGATGTAAAAATATAGATTAAAAAGGAAGCATATTAATATAAAATATTCGACTGTATTGAAGCCAATAGGAATACATGAAGGCGGATTTCAATGGAATGACACATTAAAACAGAGACACCATTTTAATAACCAACAAACTGAATACAATAACCATTGCTGTTTTGTTGAGTCCAAATTTAAATTTTACAATACCAAGTTTTTTAACCGAAAATAGTTGCGTATTACAAATTTCAGGCTTAAATCGACTATCTAGTATAGTAAAATATCCAAAAATTTAAAGCAGAAAAAATTATTACATTATTGGATTGCTTGCATAAAGGAGATGCCACAAAAATGCAGCCAGGGTCGATTAAATTAAAAGGTTTATTTAAATTCAAAAAATCTAAATTGAAAAATCATTTGAATAAATTTAGAAAAATTTATCTGAATTTTTAGTGCATTTTTGCTAAACCTGGCTGCATTACTAGTATATATCTAACGTACGGAATATTTTAAAATGCAAGGATCAAATTGTTTTAAGGTCCAATTCTCCAAGTTTTTATTTTCTGTTTTACTATTCTGATTACTTCATATCTTTTCTGTGAAATGAACTTGTAATGATCGCAAAAGTGGAGCCATAAATTGTGCTGTAGTTTAACCATAATAAAAACTCTTCAAACTTGCCGATGTTAATTTCCAATGTTTATATTAAGTCTGTGATATAACTGAAAGGAATAATTGACACAGCAGCACCTCCGACCCGAAAAATTCGGGCCTGAGGTGAGGACCGAACCCACAACCTTTGGCGATCTAGGCCAACGCTCTACCGATTGAGCCACTCAGGCACAATGCTACTTTTGGACCCCAAATTACAGTCCAATCCTGCATGTTAATGGAAAGTTTGCAGTGCAACAACAACAATAACAGCAGCAACATCAACAACAAGATTAGGCAAAGGAAAAAAGGCATTACAGCTAATTCTTTCTATAGCTAAATCGAGCAAAAGCTATACACATTATTACAGTATGGCGAATTTCACAAGGTCGAATCACGCAAAAACAGGAACCCCTTGTTATCCTTGCAATTTAATTGGTGATCACCAAACGGTCCAATTTTTCAATCCTGATTTCACTCTTCCAGAAAGCTTATCTTTTTTTCCATTTTTTTGAAAGCAGGAGTTTGGAAAATTTGGAAACACTTCTGATTCTCGTAATTAGACTGAATGAAGTAACGCCGATATAGAAAGAAGTATACCATGTTTACAATAACAAACAAGTTGACATATACAATTTACAATAGTACGTTTAATTAAAAGGCACGCTAGCTAGAAGTAGTTAACAGAAACCATCAACTCTACACTAGTATACAATATACAGTTATAAATAATGTAATAAATGAATAAATAAATTTTAATCCTAGGCACACACAGTATAAGGAAGCATCACAGTAATTATATAATGATTACTACAACCTAAGCTGAAATAAATAAAATTTACAGTAAGGCTTTGGTTAGACATATAAATAGCAATTCTCAAGGTATATATATACGTAACTCCAATTGGGTATTCAAGATAAAGAATAACCGAACTTTTAACCCGTTTTTGGGCTTGGAAACTCCTGTTTTGAAGAATTTTAATCAGTCTACTGATAGCACAAATCAGAAATAAACCTATACTAGCTGCAAGCAACAACAACAACAACAACAACAGCAACAATAGTAAATAAACATCACTCGGGGCCCTACAGTAAGACACATAGGAATGACTCAAACTGATGATTACAAACAAAGACAACAAGACTGGACAATGGATGAACAGAAATATGCAAATTAGTTTTCAGCATCATCCTCTGTTGTAGCACCTTCAATTGATAAGGCACCGAAGCTAGTGAGCATGTCAGCTTACTCCCTTACGGAGAAGCCACGAGCCGTCGGGCACACCAAGTTCATGTGGAATTTTAAAGCAAACAGGAAACAGGAAAAAAACGCAGAGGGGGAGAAAACCTGTACTTAATAATGGCGGAATTAGCACGGAAACCCAAAACGAGCAAAATCGGGTGACTGGAGGATGGGGGTGGGGGATGACTAGATTAATCTGAGGAAATCAGATTAATTAATTAATTAATTGATCTGATGACACGGAGAGTTAGTGGATACCAAAAATGCTCTTCTTCCAGGACAGGCTAGAGCCGCCCAGGAAATCCTGAGCCTGCGCTGGGGTCTCGTCCATCAGATGTTGCATCAGGTCCAGGTCACCGTCAAGATCCCCGTCGCCGAGCATGGGGTCGCCGGTGACGCCACAGGAAAACGGCGGGACTCGAAGACCCGCTGACCCGCCGCCGCTGCCGTTCAGTTCGGTGGAGGAGGGCGGATTGGATGGCAGCGTATCGCCAGCAGAGCTGGGTGAGGGCAGAATCAGATCCAGCCATTCCATCTGTTCCGGTTCGTCCACGGAAACGCCGGCACCGGTACTGCTGCCTGAAATTGGGGAAAAAGGGGTTGTTTATGTGGATAGCTCTTTGACACAGTTTGATTTCGAACTCTACCAACATACATGCGACTGATGGTTTGCAGTCGACATGATTCTGATCTGTAGTTCTTCGTGGCGTTTCATGACTAAGAGTAGATGATTGTCCTTTTCTTGCCACGGGCGCTGTAAAATTTTGGGTCACGACGTTAAGACTGGTTGTGAGCGTGAGTCTAGCTTTAGCACAGCTTGATTTTGAATGCCTGACAGGACAGAAATGTGTCATACTCTTGTCATTAAATATTTCATAGTTTAGATTTTTGTTCTATTTTTGTCTAAAAACCAGAATTTACCAAAGTCAGAAGAGGACGAATGCGGGAGATGCACTCCGGAGGAAATCGCAGAATCCTTTACCATCATCATCTCCGTCTAAATCAAGTTAAAAACAAAGTTAATAGTTTTTTCAAATGATTTACGAAACGTCTCACATTTTGTATGTTTATATATTATTTATGCATATATTTTTATTTATTCTTTCATGTTTTCTCACAATACAATCTGTTAAAAAGTATTTGCTGTCCAGAAAAGATTTCTGTATCGAAAACTAAACTGAACTAACAGTGGTAGTCTGAGCATTCATGGAAGCAGAAGTTGACTGTATGGTGTCCATCTGAAGTCCGGTTGAGGTCCAATCCTGAAGATTGAGCAACCCACCGGACTGGTTGGACAGACCCGGAAATCCGGAATCCTGACTGCACCCTGTGGCGCCGAATGAACAAACTGAAACAGAAAAAAAATTGTTTGCAAGCTGAGGATCGAACCCAAAGCTGGCGCTTTAAACCACTGAGCTACCTGTGATTACATGAAGTTGGTTGATAAGCCTGATATAGTTCAGCTGTCCGTCTTTGTGGTGTAGTGGTAAGCATGTCTGACTTCGAAGCAGAAGAGCCGTGGTTCGATCTCCGACAGGGTCAATTCTTTACTTTCAATCCTGATTGATGCTGAGCTTGAAAGGATCTTTGCCTCTTTCGAGGGTTAAGTTCAGTTCAGTTTTAATGGTACTCGATAATCTGAAGCCTCACTGCTGGGTCTTTTGCAATCGTACGTCAATAAAAACTGGTTGTTTCACACACAAATGCTTCACCTTTCAACAAAATCGTTTATGTAATTAAAAAAACCTGCGCAGCACCAAACTAACGTTCATGTTCACTGTTTCGAATGATGTCCAGTATGTCATCGAAGGCCTCATTTTTGGTATAGGCAAAGTTGGTGCTCCCGTTTCCGGCCTGAGGACTGTTAAAGCAGTGCTGCTGCTGGTGTTCAACCTGCGACTGGTGCGACAGGAACTGGTGCTGTACGAAGGATGCGACCCCAGTTTGGGTGGGAGGAAGCTGGAGCTGTGGATTGGACCTGAGGGTCCCACCCGCCCCACTGCCACCCGAGATCCCAACAACGGTTGCCAGCTGGGACAGCACCTGTGGATCCAGACCCAGATCGTTCTCGAATAGACCAGATGAACGCAGGCTCGTTGCTGTCTAGAAAAGATAATAATAATAATAATAATAATAATAATAATAATAATAATAATAATAATAATATTTAAATTTTAATAATAATTTAAATTCTAATACAAAGAATAATTGAAGCCAGTTGTGGGCGGAGCACAAGCTAGGTTGTCAAGTTTTGACAATCACAAACAAATTTTAAACTCATTAAAATCTTAAACCAGTATGACAAATAGAAATGATTAATTAATTATTTAATTATTACGAATTAATCTTATCTGCAAATGTGTATGATTACAAAGGATTGCTTCAATTTCCACGGCATATCTTAGACATCCGTAAGTTAAAGAAATTTAATTCTCACGCTAGTACCAAAGGATTTTTAACACTGAGCACTTTATTGTTTTTTGTTTTTGCTCAAATGAGCAGCTGTATCAACGGCAGTTTAGGTGTATGTTAACTTGAAAGGATAGGACCTACCGCATTGCCTTGGCCAAGCAGAGAGGGCCTGCCCAGTAGCGGTGCAATCGACAGTTGCTGTTGTTGCTGTTGCTGTTGCTGTTGCTGTTGTTGCAGGGAGCCAAGGATCTCCGTCAAGATCAGGGACGAAGAGCTGGACCCTGAAGCCGACGCTGAGGGAAGCGTGATTCCCAGCGAGTCCAGAATTCGACTCAGCGTGCTGTCATGATTCTCAGTCGACGCTGTCGTCGTACTGGAATCTGTACTGGTTGTGACGCTGGTGCTGTTATTATTATTATTATTATTATTATTATTATTATTATTATTATTAGCAGCGTTGTTGTTGTTGTTGTTGTTTGCGGAAGTAGTAGCACTACTAGTAGTAGCAGTAGTAGTAGTAGCAGCAGTAGTTGTGCTCGAGTGCTGCTCGGACTGTGCTCTGTCTGCCAGTTGCTGTTTTCGCTGAGCGGCTGCTTCGGCAGCATAGGCCAGCACGGAGCTGAAGATTTCGTCCATATCGATTTTGATGCCCGATTTGGACTTGATCGTCGGAGAGCTGGGAACAGAGGTGGAGGATCTGAAATCAAAATTAAAATCAGTGAAAACATTAAAATCATTAAAATCAAAGTCAAAATTAAAAAGATGGCAAACTCAAAGTTGCAACTGTTAAGAATTGGTAGTTCATGTGAACTTCGCTAGATTGAAATCAGTATGATAAACTAGTCTCAATGTGCGGGACTGTAATAAGTGTTCGACTGTAAAACGGACCATCGGTGGTTCGATCCCCGCCCTGGACACTTTTCTTCACATCTTTCAATCCTTTTCAATCGTCAGGGTCCTAATCAAGAAAGGGTTCATCAGAGTAAAGTAGACTTAAAATTAAACGTTTAAATTCCCTTTAACTCCACTGAAGCTTGAATCTGCCCTCTCTTAACTCTTTCATAAAAAAAATCGAGTTAATCTACTCTACTCTACTCTACTCTACCCTTTCTTGAAAAGGCCCTTGGTTTCAACCATTTACTTGAACACTAAGGTTAACTCCAAGACAAGTCAGACCGCTTTGTTACCTTGCCGAATTTGATTTTGCGCAGCCGTTGCTGTTGGCGCCATTCTTAGCACCAGTGGTGCTGCCAGGAATGGACGCGTTCTTTCTGGATCCTGAGTTTTGCCGTCTGGCGACCGGATGGGTCGGCGATGTAACGGCGGAAGGAGCCGGCTTAGAGGGAGCGACCGAGCTAGAGGAGACATCGTTTACGAGCCCGACTTCAGCAGTGCTGACCTGCGGCTCGGAACCGGTTGTCGCGCACATTTCTGCTTGCTGCGCGTGCTCTAACTGTTGCTGTTGCTGTTGCTGTTGTTGTTGCTGCTGCTGCTGCTGCTGCTGAACTTGCCTCTAAAACAAAACGTTTGACCGGACATGACAAACGCGGACATAACAATGTCGATGTTAGGTATCCAAAAGCCTCTTATCTTATCCTGGCATTAGCCGTCCCAGACTAGATTCACTGTTAAACAGCAAAACTTTGCAATGTTAATAATCTAACATTAAGCTTTGGTTAATCCTAGTTTCCGACTCTTGACCCCAAATTTCGATTTCTGGTCCCATTTCGTCTGTTCGATCAAGCCCATCACATTGTGAAGACTGAGAAGAATATTAAGATAATAAAATCATAAGTGGAAATTGACACTGCGTCTTATATTGTAATGAGCACAAGTTACACACTTAGCACAAGCATTTTCTGTACCTGTACCAATTCCACATTTCTGGTCAGTGATCAGGTTCAACTTGCACTTACAATTTTATTATCTAAATATTCTTTCCGGTCTTCACAACATTATCAGCTACAGCTAACTCAATTTTTATCCTAACAAGAATGAGAGCGAAGCTAAAGCAACATTCACTCTGACCGTAATTTATCTCAGATTAATCATAGCAGAGGAACGAAATTGTCTGTCACTACAGCACCTGAGACCCGAAAAATTCGTACCAACAAAGCACCACTTAATACCTGATGCAGTTCCTGCTGATATTTGCGAAGCAGCTGTATGATGGTTTTGGCCAGTCTGGGCTCTTTTCGCAGCAAATGCACCAGTTCCTGTAGAGATTCCTGGTACACAAATTCGTCGCGAAGTTTGGTCTGAGCTATGGCCAGGTCTTCTTGGTTGTGGATTTCTTGCTGAAACAATAAAAATAAAAATTTTGTGGTTGGATTTTGACAGGTGACGTTTGGGATTGAAGCTTTAGGATTGGCTGAGGAACATTTGTGCACAGTTGCTAAGAAATGCATTTCGATTTTGATTTTGAAATTTTCAGTCTTTCTCATTCATATAAATCAAAGCATTTTCAAGCTTTATTGACCATTCCAAAAGTCAAATTACATTCATTTGCAACAAACACTAATTTTTACCGATCTTATCGATTATAGGTTTTCTACTGTTTTTTGCATTAACCTGGCATTCTTCAGCTTTTTCTTGCCTTAAGCTCCCGGAAAATCTAGGATTCACTTAAGCGTCCAATGAGTGATTATAATGAAGTCGCAATTTGACGGCCTAATGCAAAAGACTCCAACTTAACTCAATCTCAAGCAGGAAGCTTAAAAACTTGTCTACTTTCTGGGGGACACAGGCTGATGTATTGCTTAACTTTGGTATCTTCCAAAAACTCCAGAGCAGAAACAGGCACTCACGTCACAGCACTACCCTACCCCTGGTTTCAGAAATCTTAGCAAAAATTTTTGACAGAAAAAATGTTTTGGACAAAACAGTTTGACGTAAACCTTTTGCTGCTGTGGAATGAATAGTTGAAATACTAGAATTGAGAATACCGGCAATACGTGGTACTAAAGTGATAAAAAATAAAAATGAACAAATAGACTTAACACAAAAATAAACGAATAAATAAATAATAAATAAATTAAAAATTAAACAGTTACATTACATTACAGTTTACAGAAAAATTGAACATTTGTACATGTGTACGTTTTTTCATGCAATCTATACCTGCAAAAGTTGTTGCTGAAGTTTATGCTGAAGGAAAAGCTGTATGTGAATTTTCTGTAACTGTTTGGTATCCAAATTCAGTAGGAAAGATTCCACCGCCGGGTGCGACGAAGAAAGACCATTTTCACCATTGGATTCCTGAAAAATCAAAAACTAAAACACATGCATTGACATTTTTTAGGGCTTAGCAAGTATGTAGGGTGCAAGCTCAAGATATAAATATAGCTACTGAAGAAAATTTTAGGTTAATTCAATTTAGCACATTTTAAGCTGAAAACGCACAATATAACTGTTTTCCAAGTGCCAAATGAACATATATAAGTGCAAAAATTAGCTAAAAATTGAGAAAGCTTTTGAAAGCTAGACCTTAAAAAATTTTTTCGACACTTTCGCCAAAAAGTGAGGCGAGCAAAATTAGGGTGCATCAGAGAAGTGGGGGACCTCAAACCACTAAAAATGCAAGCATGCACAAATAGATACATAAAATGGTTGCAAATTGGTCTTTGCCACGGCTAGTTTGACCATGAGTAGACTGCATTAAAGGAGTCACCAAATTGCAGTATCGATAGCAAAGCATATTTTGCTCATTTTCTCACACCATATATTCTACCGTCTACCGCATGTTCTCAAAAACAAGACAAAATATTAGAGTTCGAAATCAAGCTGTGACAATGTTATACAGATTTACAGGGTCAGGAGCAAGTGTTATTTCAATCAGGTTGTTTCAAATATGGCATTTTCAAAATTAACTTTGTTTATGTGTCGTCAACTTCCAAACATGGGCTCTTTCAGCATTCAACTTTCCCTGCTTTTTTGCAGTAAGCAAGGAACAGCAATCTACGAAGCAGAGGTTTCTAATTTAGGCTGATTAATGAGACTGCAGGAAGCGTTAGGTGTTTGCTCTAGAAACAACTGTCGAAGTCTTACTTATAATCACTGACTGAGATCTAAATGGAGGGGGGTCTGAAAAATTGTTGGAAAAGAAAAAAGGCATTAGCGTCATCTGTTTAGAGCTTGTTTACTCTTTTCTCTGTCCTTTCATTCATGATATATATCATCATCAGTTGGTTGGAAGTTTCTGGTTTTGCAAAACAGGGCCTTTGATTGATGAAGCAACAAACCACTGGCAATATTCTTAGCATTGAGCGTTCACCAACAAAAAAGCGCTGAATTAAATATCTGGGATTGCAGAAAAATAGGGGTTTGAAAAATCGTTCATTCAGGCTCTAAGAAGCGGAAATTGATGGAATTGGAAGTTGGAAATTGAAAAATCAAATGAAAATATTGCAAACAAAAATGAAATAGAAAAATTTATCTTCCTTGAAAAGAACATGTTGGTCCTTGGCTAGTTTAACCTAAAGTTTTGTGTAAGAAAACTTTCTTTGAAATTAGATTGGACCTTGAAGTTCACGGTGTAGAAAATGTTGTGGTAGGAGTAATGTGTGGAGAACCCGGTATTTATGCTTAACCTTTACTTTCCTGTGATTTTCGCAAATCAACATTGAGCAAACCCAGTCGATAAGGACAATTACGCTGTAAGAGAAGCCGGCATAGAATGAGCCTGATATGGGAGTTCAGCTGATGGCAGGGTGGTGTAGTGGTAAGCACGTCTAACTTGCAAGCGGAAGGGGCGTGGTTCGATCTCCGGCCGGGCAAATTCTTTACCTTCAATCCTGAATGAAAAGCTGAACCTTCCTCTTCCCTTCTCTCTGCTAGGTCCTGGTTTCGTGGGTACAAGGATGGCTGACGCCTCCCGTCTTAGGCTTTTCGCATCGGTCCTCTTGGTCCACCAGCCCTGGTAAAAGCGCTACAACGCCATTAAACAATCTTCTTGACTGTACTGTCAAAATCGCCAAAAAGCCGACCGACCTGAATCTTTCTGGCAGCCAGAATGATCTGCTGCTGTTTTCTGAGCTGATCCTGCGAAGCGTCCAACTCTGACTGCAGCTGCTGAATTCGACGCTGCTGCTCGCGTAGGAGCTGCTCCTGAAGACTGAGACTCGCTGCTGACAGGCCGGCACCCGCTTTCCTGAAACGCGCAAAATTGCAGCTAAAATTAGTTGGTCAATTAATTATTGTCATTAATTAATGCTAATTGGAGATGTAGCCGAAAGAAGCTTAAGCTAAATATTAATCTTAATATAAAATCTCAAATCTTATTTTAAGGTACAGAATCAACCAAACTACCAAACAACTAGATCTGGCTGACACTGAAATAGATTCAGCAATCCCCAATTCGATTTCCACGTATATAGATATATCGTAAAAGCTTATGGCTAAATTAACTCAATGAAGGCTTCATGTTAAGTTAGGAATTGTAGCAATTATCATTCGGTTCAGTAGAACGTTTATGCTCCATCCAAGTATCAGAAATTATACTACTCTTGGGATTTGATCCCACAACCTTTCGTCTGTCGTAGGAACGCTCTACCAACTAAGCTACAGCAAGCATAGATGTGACAGGTTGAAATCAGGATTTGAAAGATGTGAAGAAAAGTATTCAGGGCGGGGATCGAACCGCCGAGCTTTGGATTAAGAGTAGAAAGCTCTACCGCTTGCGCCACATCCCCGGACAGCGAGACTAGTTTATTACACTGATTTCAACCTTACGGGGTTGCTGATGTTTAACATAGGACAGAAAAACCTACTGCAGATTGGAAATCGGTGGCTGTGTCGGCTGGAAAAGTTGCGCCGCCTGTGAAGGAAGGATGGAATGTTCGGAGCTTTTCGAGCCCAGGTTGGCATCAACCGACGGCAGGGTTAGGGCACTGGTGGGTCGAGAGGGGATCAGGGGAGCAGCCCCGCTCATCCACTGTGGATTTCCGGCGGTGCTCCCCCGTGGGAAAAGATGATCCACATCGCCGTGCTCTAGCAGACTGCCGCCATACCCATCCGTTTCCATGGCCGGTGTGAACCCCTCTCCAACCGGAGTCATTAGTCCGTTGTAGAGGTTCACATCCGTGCCATAGAATTGCTGTTGCTGTTGTTGTTGCTGCTGCTGAGAATGTGTTAACAGGCCTGCAGGGTCACAGGTTAGCGACAGGTCCATCGAGGAAGCTTGAGTGCTAAGCAGGCCTAAAATAGATAATCTTTTAATAGATAAGGAGTCAGTCACGAATTTAGCAGGCTTAGGCGAAGGCTTAACAGGCATGCCTAAGCCTAAGGCTAAACCTAAGATATTAACAAATATGTAGACAACCTTTTGCACTTGAATTCACCACTGTACTAACAGTACTGCTTAATACAGTCCACAAAATTCGGACAGTCTACTTAAAGTTAAATTGAATTTCATTAATATATGATTTAATTGTAAATTTAAAATTACATTTAAACCTAAATTTAATTCGACTATGTGTCAAAATTGTTCATTAGTCGATTTTTTCAAGTTTCATTATTTTCAGTGCTCCACCCACCAGCGGCATTTGCAGCAGCGTTCATCTGCATCTGTCCACTGAGGCTGTCCATCAGGCCCGACAGGTCCTGAGCGGGCATTAGGGAGGAATGCGTGGAATGCGGATAGCTGTCGCCTAGACCTCCCCCCATGAAGGAAGAGGTCATGTTCTGGATCGGCGGAAGCGTTCCACAGGCTCCGCTTCCCCCGTTGTCCGCCGTACTGTTCCCGCATTCCTCACCCTCCCCATTGCAATCATCGGCTTCCTCGCAGTTCGGTTGCTGTTGCTGCTGCTGTTGCTGTTGTTGCTGTTGTTGTTGCTGTTGTTGTTGCTGTTGTTGTTGTTGCTCTGCAACTATGGTGTCCTCGTAGGGCTTTAGGCGACCCAGTAGATTCTGTTTTGGACCTGAAATAGGAGGAAAGGAATTGGTGTTTTAAAGACAGTCACAACGTCAAGTAAATATTGTCTGAAATCGCAAATGTTTTGGCTTCTGTGCCTGTCGTGGGGACCCAACAAAATTTAATCCTCAATGACTTTTCTTCCAGCGTTAAGTGGCTCCCTACTGAGTTCAGTTGGACTCACTTAACAATACAGAAGGTGAATTCAAGGTCAAATTGAACTCTGACTATCTAGGTCCCCACACTAGCACAAATGATACCGTAATCTATAGATTAAGTTTATGCTACATACGTAGTGAAGAGTAATTCTTGACAGTTTCCTGCTAAATTTTTTTAAGGTGGTGATTCCTTTTGGAGACATCAGCTTTAAACCATAATTCACTATATATTGTGAGTTCAGAAGCTATCTTTATATCAAAATAGAGCTTAACATTTTCGCTTTTTAATCAATACAATGAAACTAGTTTGGATTTCCAAAAAATTTTAACAGATTTTTAAAGAAGTGCAATTTTTCAGATGTTTTGCAGACTGAAGTAAATTTTTTTCGAGAGACATTGATTATATCATTCGCTGCCCTATCAAATACCGGGGGGCCCTTTTTTAGTTGTTATGAAATCGTTCTTCTATATAAATGATTTTTCTTGAATAAAGCTTTTTAAAGCGTTTAAGGTATGAAAAAATAAAGTTTTTACTTAGACAAGCCGTATTTCCTTAAAATTACAATTTTGTCTGATTGCTTTCAATAGGAAGCTAGAGATCTGATCGCTTACTTCATGGAGAATGGCTGCGTTTACGAAACAAAAGATAAGTTGAATATTTTTATGTTCTTAAATTGTAAGAGGGTCATTGGAAAAGAGGCGTGAAAGGTTGTTTGGAGCTAAAATTTCATTTCTACAATTTTGATATGTAAATTTAATTGGTTTCCTTGTAATATAGTGTAACAATTAGTTTCAATGAGCTGCAATAACTATTTTTGTTTAATTCAATCTATTGCTTTATTCTATGTATATATAATATTTTCTCTAAATTTTGTTTTCAAAATTTACTTTAATTCTTTTAACGATTGTTTTCGTACCACGAAAGAAAAGAAACTAAGCCACCACAACGAAACCCTTCTGGGATTTAAATTTAATAGCTTTGCGTCTGGCCGTTTTTTTCTTTCTTTCAGTCGACTAAAATTGCACAATGGGGAGCCTGCAATTTGCAGGCTCCTGTGCCAACGAACCTAGTCCATGATGCCCATCCTTTTCAAATGGGAAATCTTCATTCATTCAACCATCCTCATCCCTAAGCTAAGCTAATTTCTGTTTTACTATTTAACATAATTAATTATATTAAGCTACATATCAATAGACATGGAGGGTGGAAAAGGTCCCTCTGTGTCTATTGAGCCTAAAATATTCCTGATAAAATATTTGTAAGACTAAGTATGAATAATTTATTAATCAATTATTAAAATAATAACTGTCCATTACACTAACTCGAACGCATTTCCATTAGGTGAGCTGACTGGGGAGTTGGCTGGGTGCGCTCCCCGTTCCGCAGCTCAAAACATGAAAATTTCAAACTTGTCTGATGGCAGTCGCCATCAGCATCAACTTTTAATTGAATGAACGTGGTTCAGCAGAACCAGCATTTCCACCCCTCCTTCCTAAATAATTACTATTGCGTTAACCGAGATTTGCAAGGAGTTGGCCGCCCTGCAGGGGAGACCCTCTGGGGTGGTGCCAACGGGTGAGCACGAATGCACAATTAGCAGCGGGTTCACTTCTGTTTCGGCAGTAGCCTTGATGACGCCTCGGGTAATTGCATGAAGCAATTATTCAGTGCCAGATCATGTATCCCTTCCCCCTTCTGAAAACCCAAATTTGATCTGGCACTACCCCTTCAGGCGAAAGCGACTGGGGTGTGGCGAGAAGCAAAAAAAAAAAAATAGGAAACTATCAAGAATTGTGAATTCTTTACTACGTAGAATTACCTTTATCTATAGATAACATTTGTGCTAGTGTGGGGACCTAAATAGTCAGAGTTCAATTTTACCTTGAAATGACCTTCTCTATTGTTAAGTGAGTCCAACTTAACTCAGCTGGGAGCCACTTAACGCTGGAAGAAAAGTCATTAAGGATTAAATTTTGTTGGGTCCCCACGAGAGGCACAGAAGCCAATCTTTTTATTAGCTTTGACAGTTGAAGTATGGGAAAACATGAACTAACGTATTTCTTCTAATTTAAGATTTCTTTTGCTATTATTTCACTACATATCAACAGTAAAGTATGACAAAGTGTAAAGTGTAACTTTTTTTAAACGATATCAGTGATTATTGTAACATTTAATGCTAACTCAGTCCTCGTTCACTTTGTTTCAGCGACTTAACTCTATTTTAAATCCAATCCAAAATCGAAGAGTATCACCATCAAAAACTGGTACATACCGGATACCGGTAGACTTCGTTTCTTGCACTGAGCCTTAAGATCTGAGACCCGCATATCTTCCAGCTTGGTGACGGCACTCGGCTGTGAATTGTTGCTGTTGTTGCTGTTGCTGTTTTGTGCTCTAGATCTGGACTGGGAGGAATTTCGCCGAGATTTGGACCCTTTCAGGGGTCCCGGTGGAGGGGGTGGGGCTGGAGGTGGATCAGCGGATGATTGGGAACGAGATGAAGATGAGCCGTCGTCTGAAATAATTATCTTAATTAATTAGGTGAATCAATTAGTTAATTACGGTGACAGGCTGAAATCAGGATTGAAAGATGTGAAGAAAAGTGTCGATCCGCTAAATTAGCGGATTGAAAGTTTAAGAGTATGGGAGTTTAAGTTTAAGTGTATAAATGTTTAAGAGTATAAGAGAGTATACGCTACCGTACTGACAGTTACACTTGTAGTCTGTTGGCTAACTCTAACCGTTCAATGTTCACGTGAGAAATAGCTTGACTTGGGCTTAACTTGTCTCTCTAATCCTCCCCAACACCCCACCAGGTCATTATGACCTCTGAAAAAACTTGTGGCCTGAGCTGGGGATCGAACTCCCAACCTTCGGTTTACTAGACCGACGCTCTGCCGATTGAGCTAGACAGGCTTAGAGCTAAAACCGACAGAAACCATACCTGTGGAGGTAGGCGTGAGCAGCGAGTTCTGCTCCTGCACGCTACCAGCACCCGCTTCCTGCGCCGTCAGGGAGCCTTCCAGTGCCAGTAGGGTTTCCTCCGTTTCCGCGGACGCGGGGTTCTGCCCACCCGCGGATAGAGGAGGTACCAGTTTGATGTTGGAATGCGGATACTTTTCCTGGAACTGCTGCCACTGGAGCAGCATGTGCTGCTGTTTCAGCAGCAGGTCATAGCTGGTTTCCCCATTTAGCCCCGAGGTGGGTATTCGATGAATGGGGGTGCCCTGGGCCATACTGGGTGGGGGAAGGGGGCTCGTGTCCAACGGACTGGTCACCATTTCGTACTCCTCCCCTTCCTGAATAAGAATTCCTTCCCCCGTAGCGGATCCACCGACATTTTCCAGGAATGAGGTCCCACCCCCCGCCGATCCCACCGAGTTGGGACTCTCGGTGTCGGACGGTGAGAAAGTGGCGGTCCGTTTCTGACTGGACCCGCCGGAACCGGGCCGGTTCAGTGACTGCGATGAACTGGTTGTGACAGTCACACTACTGTCCAAGTAGGGAGCAGTGCTGCTCAGAGCAATATGCAAATTAGTTGCAGAGTTTGAGGCAGCGAACTGTTGAGGATCAAAGTAGCCGGCGGCGGAGGAATTTGAGGTGTGCGTTTGTGAAGAACTGCTGCAGCTGCTACCGGAGCTGGCTGGAGAACTGGTGTGGTTTCCACCGGCACCAGAGTTGGCAAGAGAAATACCTGAAACAGGAAAAAACAGACATATTTAATTTCGATAATAGAACCGAATATTAGACAAATTTAACTGATTTCGATAATAGAGCCGAATATTGAGTAACAGATAGGTATTCAAAGACATGGAAACTAAATACAGTTTCTTCCTCCTTTCCTTTTTTTTGGGGAGTGAAAACAAACAAACAAAAAAAAAAAAAAAAAAAAAAAAAAAAAAAACCACCAACCAATGGCAAGGGGAAAAAAAGAAAAAAAAAAAAAAAAAAAATGGCTTAAACGTGTGCGGGTGGCAAATAGTTTAAGGGAAAAACAATGAGAAAAAATAAAATGAAAAAAAAAAAAAAAAAACAAAGAAGGAGAAAAAAAAATAAAATAAAAAATATCATTAAGGATCGTGGTGCAGATAGTTATAATGGAAATAGCAGAAATAATAATAGAAAAAAAAAACAAAGGAAGAGAAGAAAAAAATAAATAATAAAAATAAAATTAAATTGATAGGTATTAAAAAATATAAAAAAAAAAAAGAAAAAAAAAAAAAAAAAAAAAAATATATAGCGGAATAAAAAAAAAAAGAGATGGGGGGGGGGGGGGGGGGGGTAATTTTTGGGGGGTGCTCCTTTGTGGTGTTTGAGGAGTCATCAAATCATCATTCCAAACTTTGAAATAATGTTAAAAATTATAAAGTTAAAAATTAATTAAAATATAATAATAATAAAAAACAAGAAAACTTACCGCTTGCGTTGAAGGGCACAACTCCCTGTTGAAAAGAAAACTTTAATGAAAAGAAATACTTTAAACTAAAGAAAATGAAAAATAGGGCACTGCCCTAATTACATGTTTAAATTTTAATTTTACTTTTTAAACTTTGGGTAGGGGACTTTATGAAAAAACAAGTTCCTAGCCCCTCCTATTTAAATTCACACACTCATTAATTTAGTTTTTATACACACAAACATACAATTTTTCAACCCATTTCAAAACTTTGCTCCAAATCAGTTGTCCCAAACCCTAAATTTTTACCCTAAATTTCCACTATAAAAACAAGAGGCTCCACCAGTCCAAACCATTCACTCTGTCTGTAATCATCATCATCATCATCATCATCATCATCATCATCATCATCATCATCATCATCATCATCATCATAATAATCATAATCATCATCAACATAATAAATTGATTATAGTAAGTATGATATGTTTGTATCTTTTAATCAAATTTAAAAATTTAAATCTACAGCTGCACTTAAGACTTGCCTTGCGATGCTGAGTCTGGCATCGAGCTGTCAAATTTTGTAATTAGATTTACTTTTAACTTTATTAATTTATTCAAAGTTCCAGAAAAATTGATAATAAACAATAGTTTACAATGTTTCTTCTATTTCAGATAGTCAATATCATCAGCCAAGAAGAAATCCAAGCTCCAAAGGTAGAAAACTGGTGGTGGACAGAAGCAGAAGAAACCGGAGATATCTCAGCTACGAAGACGTCTAATCCTGGTAAGTGGTGTATAGATTATACCAGTACCAAGAGTGCATTATTATCCCAAAGATTCTCCAATTAGGTGCCTAGGTCCTAGGTGTAAGCCCTAACCAACTACTAGGATTTATATATCATTTATTACATACAATCGCATGAAAATAAAATATGAGTACAATCATGAAAAATTAAATATGAGACAGTACCTCCACCAATTTCTTTACATTTTTATCATTTTCTGTACAATCCACACCAAAAAGCCTTAAAAATTGTTTAAAAGTCCCACAACCCTTACACCGCCACAACAAAAACGCAACAACATATAGGCCACACGCACTACTATCAATACACTGCATAGGCATACAATTATATACACAATGAGTCAAATTGAGTCCATATAGTTTAGGATTCATTCCATAGGAGCAAAAGAATTCCGTTTGTCCATCAGTAGGGACATAGATTGCCACCCAATGCAGCCCGGGATGAGAGGAGGGAGCCGTATTAACCACCAAACCACCAGGACCATCAACCACCAGTTCATCCTTTGCAAATACCCCTTTGAAATTAGGAATCCTTTCCAGCAACCGCTCAATCTCCAGCGTATTCATTAGGCCTTGTAGTCCATTAATAGCTCACGAGATCTTGTTATCTCGATGATGCTTTCAAATTCACCATAGACGATAACATTGATTGTTTGCACCAGATTGCTAGCAAACTGCAGGCTCAGTCGTAGGTTTCCCTGTCTACTTAGCTCCAAGTGATGAGAAGTATTTCCACAACCGTCAGGAGTTAGATCAAAGCAGAACATGGCATATCCACTTTGAAAATTTGGATAGCTTATATCTGTTCCAGAGTCAGAATAGGACTTGTTCTTCACATTAAATAGGTTTGCATACGCTCTGATCATCCGCTTGTCACTTAGTTTCATAGGACAGCCAGCCACCGGTTCTCCATCAATAGTTAACTCCAAATTGTCCAGATCAAATGTTTGAAAGTTAAATGGGTTGTTGCTGTAACGCCCATTCATAGCATTATTCGTAATCATTGCAAACACCAGCTTCTTTGGTATGTGCCCAGCAAAGAAATTGTCACGTGATGCAGATCGAGTGTTGAAGGGAACTGTAAGCACTTCAATCTCGGTTCTGTTGACAGGATATAGTGCATTCCCAAGAGATAGTGCCTTTTCATGAGCCAGTGATACGCTTGGAGCAATCTGCACATGTCGAACCCAAAGTATAGCTTCACTGATTTCAATCTTAAACTTCTGAGTCACATCCTCTCCAGACATTAAACAAAACTCTGGAGAACTTCTTATCAGCTTGATCCGAATAGGTACATTACTCAATAGATACTTGTCTTGAAAGAATAGATCCACATGAAGAGGTCCATAGAGTTCAAACAGCCTACTACCTGCTGTCCGTACCCAACGCTTCGCCAGTCCAGTATTACTCGCAGATGCTGCTGCATTCACATCTTCCATTTCTGTATCTTTATAGTACAGGATTGAGCTTAGCTGGCTTCCTTTAGCATCACTACCAAAGTTTAGCAGAGTCTCAAATGCTGCCTTCCATGGATACGTTCCAGTACTCTGAGTGATCATTCGATTACACACATGCACATCCACTTTGGAAAAAAGTGCATGTAGTAGCATATTAACTGGTGCTACTTTTACATCATTAGCAAACGCATTTCCACCTGCTAATACAATTTTAGCTGCAATATAGAGCCTCGTATCAGACAGGTCTGTATAATGAGGGGATGGCTTTATGTCAAACTCTATAGGTCCGCCATCAGTTGTATTAGCCAAGGGATAGTAAGGTACATAGTTGCTCTTCTCCTGACTTGTCTGAGTACCTGGCAGCTTGAAGAGATCCAACTGTGTGGAGACGCAAGGACAGGACCGCTCATGAATCAGAGCCATTACTGAATATGTCTTGATGTCGTTGTCTTTTTGCCCCTTTTATACCTTTTCGAGGTGTTGGTCTTTTACCCATAATCTTATTCACTGCTTTATGTCCAAGCCTGAGACCAGCTTGCTTTCCTCTAGTTTCCAATGACTCCAGTGGATCCTCACCTCTTACAATGTCGTGAGCAACATTGACTCCAGTTCTCAGAGCTTCTTGACCGATTGCTTTAGCACCAGACCTTAATAGAGGAGCAACGGTCTTGGTGAAGAAGGGTACCACGCCTCTGAATAAGCTACCAAACAGACCACCCAACCCATGTCCTTGTTGGATTGATGGTCCCGAAAAGTATGCAAGATTACCAGATGCCTGGTTTGCATAATAGTCGTTCATCATCTGTTGATCGTGAGGATACATTATGATGCCAGCAGCTTTGGTCTAATATGAAGTTTCAAGATTAAAGGACTGCTGCTTAGAAATGGAAACGGCAAACCACTTGATGTTCTGATTTGGATATGGACGACATCAACCGATGACTTGGCCATGTCAAGATAGTAGGGCTTTATATACTTTTCAGAAATAGTTATTCCAGGAGTATTGGTTGAGGTATTTACCACTCGAAGCAACGGTGCCATGGCATCTCCAACTCTCTGATGGTCAACCAAGTCAGAGTAAACAAACATACTATTTTGCACACTCCCAAAGTTAGGAGGAAAGTCAGCGTAGGTTGATTCAGAGTAGAAATGGAAATAATTAGATCCAGAATTGAAGCCAAGAATGTAGGATAGTACTGGACTGAGGGATATGTGATGAAAATCTTTGGGATTATTATATTTGACGCGGTAACGTTTCTTCTCTGGTACCCAGTCAATGTGTACACCCATTTCATCAAATTGACTCAATTGTTCAACGAGTTCTTCAGCTGATGAATAATGACCAGATCGCAAGACAATCTTGCCTATGACCTTGTAGTCTGCCTCTTTGTTACCATGAAAATATATTGTGGCATCTGATGATTGGAAGGTTAGGAATGAGTTTGGATAAATCAACTCCACTAGAGCCACTTCATGTTGTCCATATAGGATCAGCGGTTTAGCCAATTTCACTCGAAAGTTTGCCAACGTGTTATCAGGAAAGTGATCCATTGAACTGTTGGATGGTAGAAATAGATACATCACGCTAAATTGACAATGTCGCCTTCTTTAACATATGAATTAAACTTTGCTGGATATCCTTGCCACTTGACCAAGTATTCAATACCTTGAGGACCTTTCCTTGTTCGCAAAATCTTTTCAATCTTCCAAATGTCGTCAGAATCTTTGTCAACTGGTTGAAGTTCTTGAGCAACAAACTTTCCTTTTATAGTTTCATCCATGAGATCTTTTAGGACATAGCGATTTGGATGACCTGGTATAACCTCACTAATCGTAAACAATTCTTCAGTATAGTTTGGTAGATAGCCCTTCTCAAAGAGTGCCTTCACTTTGCTCATTCTAACCAGCTGTCCTTCACACAACCTGTCTTCTCTTTTCACCTTCTTCTTGTACAAGTTGTTGTATACTATTGCTTCGTTTGAGGTGTTCACGTCCTTTGGAGCCATCTTTATACTTCTATGTTGACGTGAATTGTAAGTTTGCAACATATCAGGCAAAACTTCCAGCCATCGATAAGTGCTCTTTGCTGTAAAATATCTATACAGCAAATTCTTTAAGGTTCTATTGAACCTTTCTACGGTGGCGCTTTTGTGAACACTGTAGGTTGAAAAGTGATCAATATCGTAAAGACTAAGCATATGTTGGAAATCGTGGTTGTAAAACTCCTTCCCACGATCAGTTTCCAACTTTTCAGGTCTTCGAATAGTTCCAATTAGAATCTTCTGGAAGGCTTCCGTAACATCTTTTCCACCTTTTGTTCTCACAGGCTTGGCCCAGGCATACTTGGAAAACACATCAATCACTGTCAGCATGTAACGGAATCCATCGTTGTATTTAGCTATATTACCCATATCACACAAATCAGCCGCCCACTGTGCATCAATTCCAGGAACGTAGACTCTAGGTTCGATGCTTAGCTTCTTTCTTGCCTGTTTGTGAAGAGTATATGGATCTTGACGAAGTAGCCATGCTTTGACTTTATTCCTGTCTTTAACTGCTTTGGTGAGACGAGATACTCCTGAATATGCTGTAGGTAGACCAGGAGTGTAATAGAGACGATTCAAAGTTGCATCCATCTAAATCTTTTAGTCTTGGGCTCAAGACGTTCTGGCCAGTCGTCTTTTCGTTTACGCTTTGCAAAATTGACAATCTTTGCACGCTTCATTAAAGGACCTCCTTTTGACTTGACACGTTTTCCTTCAACTTGGTGCTCACCGATCCATTTAGGTTGATGACTTGTGTGGAATCGGTGTTCAGTAGTAGGTCGCTTTGCTAAATACTCTTCAGGATCCAGCCGCCGTTTACCAAGATACTTTGGTCTGACCAACTGCTTTGCAATTAAACGTCGTTTCTTAAAGTGCTGTTTTGCCGCCAGTTGCTTTCTTTGCCAGCGTCTATGAATGGCCTTCTGATTACTGGTAGTTCCAAGTCCTAAACGCTGTCTTTTTATAGCTTCATCTTGTGGACTAGCCTCTCTTTTTCGAGATGGTTGATCCACTTGCATTTCTTGAAGGGCAGCTTCAAATATAGTCTGACCGGGTTCTCCCGTTGTTCCAGTAAGATGAGATTCAAGCAAGTTCACAATGTTAGTGTTTGGCACTCGCACATTGTGGAACAGTATTTCTCCAGTGTCATTCCACGTGAGTATGTCTGGATTTCGAGCGAGTTGATCTGTTACTGCAGTCAATTCCTGTTCATCAATCGTTGGTTCATCAATCATCGGTTCATCATCAGAGAAACTAGCAAAGTCAACATCATCAAACGTCTTTGACACAAGTGCTTCAGGTTTAGGATTTACCTTTGGTGCCTTACCAAGGTAATGACTATATTGAGACAACAGCTGTTGAAACTTCTTCACTGTTTCATCATTTCCTTCATGAGATAAAATATTGTCCATATCATTTCTTAGCTGTGTCAACTTGTTAGCAACAGGTTGCTTCCAGTTGCTATCGTATGGTACAAGTTTCATTTTCCTGAAGCTTGTCATCTTCCTAGTAGTGAGCCAATCGCTCCTGCAATTGCTGGTATGAGAGCAAGCAGAAAGTTACCACCACTTTGTACAATAAGCTTTCGCTTATGCTTTAGACCACTTCTAGGATTAGTAATCTTCCTGAGAACTTCCTTATGACGACTCAGACGTTTCTTTTGATCTGTAGATATAGGAATATTTCCCTTAAGCACATTCAGTGCACATTCGCAAATACAGCGGTGAAAGTCGTCGCTGGCGCTATGAAGTAGGGACTTGCGTTGATCAGGAGACGTTCCAGCTACAGAGTGCAGCTTTTTATAGTGTTTACGCAAGCGATATAAACCCATACTGAATGATTTCATCAAATTTTTACTTGCTTATATAGGCTACGGGCTCTTCTCCAGGAAGAATGCCACTTATAACCCGAGTCTGGTCATGTGATTCGGGTTTAAAGTCCAGTAGCAAATAGGAATAGGGCTCTTTAGTGGCGTCTTCAAAAGCTTCAATCAGAAATTTACCCTTGCCTGGAAATACCTGTCTCGCCAAGTGACTGATTTGAGCCCGATCACGAGTATTCTTCATCAGAACTATATAGTTTGCGTTCAGAGATATAGTCCGATAATTCTTTGGAAACAGGTTCTGCAGTAAGGCAATGCAACTTATGTTGTAGTGATGGCTGTACTTTGTGAAAACATTTGCCAACACTTCTGGTGACTCGCTCATTAGATCATCTAAGACTAAAAGCATATTTCCTTCCTTCAATAGCTCCTCATCTGGCAAGCCTTGTCTAAACTCATAGTCCAGATTGTTGTAAAGTGGTTGCCAAACACTATAGCACCAAACTACCCTCGTAGGAGAGTCCTTCATTAGGTACCTACTCGCTAACAGCTTAGACGTAAATTGAGACTTGCCACTACCAGATGGTCCTACCACTAACATACTAAATGGACACTTGAGACGCACATCCATGTTTATTTACAATAATTTACACATACAGTAATTGCTTATATACATTATACAACAGTTACATATGCACACTGTCAACAGCTTTTCTCCATTCAATAGGGAACATTACATAGTCTTTAAGAATAGCAAGATAAATCAAAGGACGCCATATGGTTCTGCAGTTAAAGTCAATAGAACAGACATCCCACTGTTCAGGTTCAGTCATGTCGATAGATACGTTTGTTCTCTTCATCACATCTTCCATAGTGACAGCTTCTTCAACCAAATATTGAAAGTGGCTATCCAAGTAGTTTCGATATGTATCAAGACAAGTATGGTCTTGTTGTGAAAGACATGTCAGCAGACATCCAAGACATTCAAAGCTGACTTTTGAGAAATATCTAGCCAAACGTTCCACTTCTTTGGCAAAACCAAGTAAATAGAGTCGCTCCCACGGAGCTGTTGGTTCAGAGTTGGTGACTGCCATCATCTCCGCAACAAAGGACTCGTATAAATTCTTCTGTGGTTGTGGTGGTGGAACCCATGGCGCTGCAGAAGGCGGCCAGTAGGAACTAAGCTTATGACTTTCATCTTCAGAGCTGGAATCGTTATCACCATTTTCACTCTTCTTCCCCCGCGCCAGTTTCGCATTTTGTTCCGCAATAGCCTTGAGTTTGAACCTCGACATAACTCCGAAACCGCAACACGCACGACGGAATCCATACAAACTAATTAAGGTTCCAATTTAGTTCCTTATATCTGTTTAAAATTAGGTCAGTAGGTCAAAGAAGAAGCAAACAATCGATGAGTCATTGTCAAATACCTTTTCGATATCAAGTCGCAATAATACATGAGTTAAGTCAGTTGTAGTTGGTGATTTCCAATAAAATTTTCTAGTATGTGGTCCAACTTGGCATTGTCCAACCACAGATCCATTAAAGTTTAGTCTTCGGAATATGTCTGCACACATATCTTCCAGCATTAGGAGGCGCTCACCACACACAGCATGAGGATTCACTCCAGTTTCTATGACAACCCTGAGTTCAACTTCATCTTCATAAATTTTCTTATCGAGAGCCATTCTGTAGCCAAGATCAACATTCCAAGATTCATTAACATTGGGTAGAGTGCTGTTGATCCATGACTTTGCTGTACACTGACACGATAACTTAGACACGAATACAGTCGCAAGTACTGTTACAACCAAAAATAATGCTGCAATCATCAGTTTGTTCATTGTTATTTCTGAAACACAAGTTAGTGTTCTTAAATAGTTATTGCGTAATCATTGGTTGTGTAATCATTGCAATCATTGATTGCGTAATCATTGCAATCATTGGTTGCGTAATCATTGCAATCATGACGTCATTGGAATGACGTCATTGGGAATGAGTATAAAAGGCGGTAAGTAAACTACTTTTGCTCATTTTAGTACAATGTCTGACGATTTGAATCAGTTAGCTGCTATGGCACAGGATGTTTTGGATCATCAATGTGACAGCTGTGGCAAATCATTCAAGAAGAAATCTGATTTGAAGCGTCATCAGCGCACGGTGCATGCCGGACGTACATGGCCTTGTCATCAATGTGGCAAATGTTTCTCCAGGAAGGACAGCTTGGAGCGACATTTGAGGATTTGTGGGAGAAAAAGACGTACTCAGGAAGACACTGGAACTTTTAAGAAGCCTCATCTGGATCTTCAGGCTCTAACTGAATCGGATGAGGAGTTGTTAGAGATGCCGATGCCCGTAATCGATGAACCGGATATTTTGACTGAATCGGATGAAGAATTATTAGGGATGCCCATGCCAGAACCTCTGCAATCAGGGTATGATATTAATCCTACCCAAGAGGCATTCTACGGTTGGTTGCGGGGTTATCGAGTGGTACCAAGGGACTTTGTTGGGGATCTGGAGGTTTTCCTTGGTGAGGTTCGGGAACAACTGGTAGAACTGTTGAATCGAGAAAGGGAAGAATTGGTGGGTCTCAAGTTTTGGTTGTGTGCCAGGGTTCGTCTACGGCGGGCTACGGATCATCTCGAGGTGATGGAGGCACACTTTTGCTGTAAAGCAAAAGATGTACAATTGGGAACACCCTTGGCTGAGGAGGTGGTCCTGGCGGAGGGCGAAATTAAGAAGCACCTAGAGAATTTTCTCAAGATGGGATCCAATTGGGTAGTTGACCAGGTACTTCACATGGATGTCCAGGTGGCCCGCCATCGTCCTCTTGCTGGTTCCTCCTACAAACCTCTACCCCGTTGGATTCAAACGAAGAAAGCTGTTGTGAATGTACAAAACAACGACAATTTGTGCTTCCTTTGGTGTGTCTTGGCAGCTACGCATTCCGTTGTTCAAAATCCTGAAAGGGTTTCTAAATATGACGAGTTCCGACATACACTCGTCACTACTGGACTGGAGATGCCGATGAAACTGAAAGATGTTCATAAATTTGAGAAACTTAATGGTATCAGCATCAACGTATTTGGTGTAGAAGAAAAATCATTTCTTCCTCTCTATCTTTCTAAGAATGCATTCGACAAGCACATTGACTTACTTCTACATGATGGACATTACTCCTGGATCAAGGATCTTGATCGCCTACTGAGTGATCAGAGAGATCATAATGGAAAGAAGTATTTCTGTCGTCGATGTCTTATACCTCAGTACAGTTTACAGAAGCTGAAGGATCACGTGGAGCGGTGCCTTGTCAATAAACCGAGCAAGGTGACAATGCCATCTGATGACACGTTACAGTTCAAAAATTATCACAGAAGGTTAAGAGCACCTCTTGTGGTATATGCTGATTTCGAGTGTCTAACTGAGAAATTAGATACATGTCAACCGACTCCGTCTAAGTCATCCACAACGGCCTATCAACGACACAAGCCTTGTGGCTATGGTCTGGTTTCTATTAAACAGTGTTGTGACGAAGGGACAAGGAGCATTGGTGAATCCTCTGTTTATCGAGGCAAGGATTGTGTGTCCAGATTTCTTGACGAAATTATTGATATTGCGGAAGAGCATAATGCCAATCTCAACAACTGTGCAGCTCTTTATCTGACTGATACCGAAGAATCTGGCTTTCAACAAGCCCTCTGCTGTCATCTCTGTGGAAAACAGCTTCTTGTTGACAGAGTACGAGATCATTGCCATTTGTGTGGTTCCTATAGAGGACCTGCTCATAACAGGTGTAACCAGCAACATCGTCTAAACAGAGACATCACCGTTGTTTTCCATAACCTCAGACGATATGATGCCCATCTTATCATGCAGGAAATCGGCAAGGTCTCAAAAGACAGAAAACTGAAAATGAACGCTGTAGCCAAAGGAATGGAAGACTATCTCAGCTTTTCCTTGAAGAAGATGCCCTCGAAAGAAGGAGACGATAGCGACGATGAGTCAGAGGAAGAGAAACTGATTGGTGGATATGGTCGGGAGTCTGTTTCTTGGAGGATTCGTTTCATAGACAGTTGTCAGTTCCTTATGGCTTCATTGGATACCTTAGTGAGTAACCTTCAGGACGCCCAATTGAAGATACTGGCCTCAAATTTTCCTGATCCTTCCAAAATGTCCCTGCTGACTCGAAAGGGTGTCTATCCATATGACTACATGGACTGTTGGCAGCGATTTGATGAAATTGGACTCCCATCAAAAGATGCATTCTACAGTCGTCTAACAGAACAAGACATTTCTGACTATGACTATGACCATGCCGTTAAGGTATGGCAAAGCTTTAATGTACAGACACTTGGTGGATATCATGATTTATATTTATTAAGTGATGTATTGTTGCTGGCTGATGTATTTGAGAACTTTAGAGCTTTTTGTCTTCAGCATTATGACTTGGATCCTATCCATTACATTACATTACCTAGTTTTGGATGGGATGCTTGTCTTAAACTGACTGACATGAAGCTGGAGCTTCTCAAAGACAACGATCAGTACATGTTTTTTGAACAGGGTATTCGTGGAGGTGTAGCGATGATTTCTCATCGTTATGCCAAAGCGAATAACCCCTACCTGGATGTATACGATAATTCATTACCAACAACTTATATCTTATATCTTGATGCTAACAATTTATATGGGTGGGCTATGAGTCAAAAACAGCCTTGTGCAAGCTTTCATTGGCTTTCACAATCCGAAATTGATAAAATTGATTGGGAGGGTGTGAATGAGGAGGGAGAGGAGGGCTACGTTTTAGAAGTTGATTTGGGGTATCCTAAAGAACTTCATACATTGCACAATGGTTACCCGCTTGCTCCTGAGAAATTGATAATTTCTGATGAGATGTTATCACCATATTGTAAGCAACTAAAAGCGGATCTCAATGTTGCTGATTCAAAGGTGCACAAGCTCGTGCCCAACCTTTACAATAAACAAAAATATATTATTCATTTTCGTAACCTAAAACTTTATTTATCATTGGGCCTGAAATTAGAGCGGGTGCATCGTGTCCTTGCTTTTCGACAATCTGCATGGATGCATAAATACATCAGCTTCAACACTGAGATGCGCAAGGCTGCAAAAAATGATTTTGAAAAGAATTTGTTTAAGTTGTTAAATAATTCCGTGTTTGGTAAAACTATGGAAAATGTGCGTCAATATATAAATGTGGAGCTTGTGTGTGATCAGACTCGGTTCAGCAAATTGGTATCAAATCCTCGTTTTGAGCGGGCTACTGCTTTTAATGAGGACTTGGTAGCAGTCTGTATGGCTCGAGCGACAGTCGAGCTCAATAAGCCCATCTATGTTGGGTTTAGTGTACTCGATTTGTCAAAACTGCTCATGTACAATTTTCACTATAACTACATTGTACCTAAATATAAAGATAAGTGTAAATTGTTGTTTACAGATACTGATAGTTTATGTTATTTTGTTGAATGCAGTGATGTATATAAAGATATGTCTATTGATTCTAATCTGTTTGACTTTAGTGACTACCCTTCAGATCATTTTTTGTTTTCCACAACCAATAAAAAGGTAATGGGGAAAATGAAAGATGAGACGAACGGTAGTCCTATTTCTGAGTTTTGTGGTTTGCGGGCTAAAATGTACAGTATTTTGTGTGGTGGGGAGGCTAAAAAGAGGGCAAAGGGTGTTAAGAAGTATGTTGTTAAACGTTATCTTAGTCATACTGATTATGTAGAAACTTTGTTTGACAAATCTCTTCGTCGAAATGTAATGAATATGATCAGAAGCGATAAGCATCAACTATTCACTCTAACTTCAAACAAAATTAGCTTGTCAGCTTTTGATGATAAGCGTTACATTTTGGATGATGGGATTAGTAGTTTATCTTATGGTCATTGTGATATTGTTTAGTTTATTGTTGTCAATAAAGAAACACCAACGAGTTTGCCTTATTTATTGAATAAGATAAGTACAACAATCATAGTATATACAATAGCAAGCATAATCAGTAAGTGTCATTCACTGTCCATTTCTTCATTCAGGAAAAAGTGTAGCAGTTGATGAGCTCGGTGAGCTGAGCAGTATTTAGCTCCATCACTTAGCATGTGGTCCGGACAGCAGGTATTGCCTTCGTCAACAGGCATCAGCATGTAGCTGGGAACCCCCATGGAACCAGCCTCTATTACCCTGACAAAGTTTTCCCTTTCCATCAACCCAGAACGAATAATGTTCCACTGGGAAATACCCTTGGTGATAACCTTGTCAACATTGGCATCCTTCAAGATGTTGGAGATGAGGTCCATTGCTTGGTCCCAGGTTCGTAGATGAGGACTAGAGTCCCAGTCGAAACAAGATCGCTTCGTGACATATTGGATAGTCTCCTGTTGATTTGATGTTAGTTTCTCCAGATCATAGGGAGCACGAATAAACAAATGATATATATCCGGCTGGTGAGACTTTAGCCGTTGAATCAACACAGTCACCTCTAAAGGGATATCTCCCAACTTCTGAACACCAATGCATGCAACAGTAACAAATGCAGTAGACATGACTGAAAACTTACCTTTGTGCACTTATATTTATAGGTAGGAAATTAGGCTAGGATGAGTCATACAATCTAGTTGAAACTGGTTTTCATCAGGGTATATTGATGGTTTGAGGTAATTTATGCGTCTAAAATATTTTGAATAGTTGAGCATGGGTGGTAGAACGCGCCACCAACGCAATTGACAAATAAATTGTAACTTTCATAAGAAGCGCCACCAGCGCCACTGCACCAGAACTCTCATTTTTATACTACTCAATCATTCAATGAATCAATCAATCAATCAATCAATCCATCAATCAGTCAATCAGTCAGTCAAAAAATCAGTCAATCAATCAATCAAACAATCGATCATTAAATCCATGTATCGATCAGTTGCTCAATCAATCGATTACTCAATCGATCGATCAATCACTCAATGCATGAATCAATCAATCATTCAATGAATCAATCAATCAATCAATCAATCCATCAATCAGTCAATCAGTCAGTCAAAAAATCAGTCAATCAATCAATCAAACAATCGATCCTTAAATCCATGTATCGATCAGTTGCTCAATCAATCGATTACTCAATCGATCGATCAATCACTCAATCGATGAATCAATCAATCAATCATTCAATGAATCAATCAATCAATCAATCCATCAATCAGTCAATCAGTCAGTCAAAAAATCAGTCAATCAATCAATCAAACAATCGATCATTAAATCCATGTATCGATCAGTTGCTCAATCAATCGATTACTCAATCGATCGATCAATCACTCAATGCATGAATCAATCAATCATTCAATGAATCAATCAATCAATCAATCCATCCATCAATCAGTCAATCAGTCAGTTAAAAAATCAGTCAGTCAATCAATCAATCAATGGATCACTAAATCCATCTATCGATCAGTTACTCAATGAATCGATCACTCATTCGATCACTCAATCTATCAATCAATCATTCAATCAGTCGATCACTCAAATTATCAATTAATCAGTCAAACAATCGATCACTCGATCGATCAATCCATAAATCGATCGATCAATCGATCAATCCATTAACCAATCAATCAGTTATTCAATCAATCGATCGATTACTCAATCTATCAATCAGTCAACCAATCAATCGACTGATCAGAGGACGTACTGGAAGTCATTGTATCGGAACCGGCACCGGAAACGGAAACGGAATGAAGACTGGTGGACGGAGAGGTTGCTCCTTGGAAGACAAAAACGGGAGATGGATGCTTCTGAATCAGACCCGCTGAGGTCGGCTTAAAGGTCACTTTACCCTCTGAAACAGGTAATAGAACGAAAGCAATACAGACAAGGCGTCAAAACTAACTAGAGAGAGACTTGAGAGAAAGAACTTTTCTGGCTGTTGCCCTTCCCTAATTTATTTCCAAATTCTACTCACTCATTACCAGTGATTTGTGGTCATGGTTTACTTTCTTCGCCACACGAACAATTTCAAGGCAAGCTTGTCACACTCTTAGTTATTATGTACTCTTAGCAGGGCCAAAGTCGTGAGGTGAGACCCACCTTTCACTGCCTGCTCGATAGCAGCGTCTACATGAAGTATATTTCCCTGGACTAGTTCAAGAGGTCCAGGCCGTTGAGCAATCTTATCGTTCAGATTATCCGAGATTCGGGACTTCTTCAACTGATGATGCTTCTCCTGAATGCCAGGATCCACACCGGAAGATTCTGAAAAAGAAAATAACATAACTTATAAACCATAAAATAAACATAAACATCATTAGAGGCTAAAAAATGTTAAAGGGGTGGTTCAAATCTTAGAACAAAGTAGGTAGTTTAGGTCTTCTTTTTTAAAACGAGGATTAGCAGTATGCCTAGGTCATAAATGACCCAAATCGTGTAATATAACCGTTTTAATCCGTTGAAATGTTGTTTACGGTAACTGCTTAACTCTTTTCAACCATGTATCCGAAATGGATTCCGGTCAAGTTGACTACTTTTTCTCGCTTACAACAGTGCCAATATATGCACTATACCGTTGCTGTTTCAATAGAAACTTTACTACAGTAGTAATCTATCATTACAAACAAACAAACAAACAAATAAACAAACAAACAAACAAACATGAAACATACCTAATAAAATATGCTTTGATACAAGCTGCTGCTTCTCCGGCCTTTGTTGAATTTTATGCTTTAAAATGTCACCCATCTGTAACAAAAAACAATCAATAATCGAATATTTATCAATAATCGGTTAATCAATTAATCATAATAATCCAGTACAGAAATTCACTGGTTATTTGGGATAAAACTTTTTTGAAATTCACGCTAGTCCTTCTTGTTGTTAATCGGATTTGAGCAGTAAAACTGACAGAACAGGCATATTTTTGAGAAACCAATATTTATTTCTGTACTGTAATAATACATTTTTCGAAGAAGTGTAATAAATAGTGTAATAAATAAATGAATAGTGTAATAAATTAGTCTTGTGTTTGTGCTATTGGATTGTAGAGAAAGCAAAATAAACCAGGTCTTTGCAAAACTATCATTAGGATTTTTTGGAAAAATTAGATAACTAAATACTCAAACTAGATAACTATGCATGAAACTAGTGTAAAAATGGGTTCCAAAAGCTCTAGGTAGATTTTGAAATGTGTCACAATTGTAAGAGTAAGGGTGCCAAACAACAGTCGCAACGTCAGACTTAGAATACACCAGACTACTTGACAGGTATCGATTCTTTTGGGGAGGGGAAACCCCCTTTCCATAAAAACCCGAAAATAATCTCAACAACTAAGTCCAGCCCAAAAAACCGCCCAATCGTCCTTGCAAAAGACACAAATTTTCTGGAAAACGTCAGAAACAACTGTTCTTCCCTGCAGCACGAAAGAAGGTGCTGAAGCAAAAAATTGCTGTCATTAATGTGTAGCATCAACGCAACGGAGAGAATGGACAAGTGCGAAAATGACAAAAATGTTTTTCCCGTTGCCAGCCAACTTTTCTCGTCAAAAATACACCTTTCGGAGTTTTAAAGATTAAGAATGGAAAAAATTTCCCAAAGCTTTTTTCCAGATCACTAAAGGAGGATAGGGCTTTGAGGCAACAGGTTAGCATTTTCTGAAGACTGATTTAGGTATTATGTTTATTCGCCAAAGCGTAAAAATAAAATTTTATCCCAAACGACAAATCGAACCACGAGTGATAAAAGAACTCATTGCATAACTCCTGTCTTAGAATTTTATTTCAAAGGCCAGGCTAAGGTGTTTGTCGTGCCCAGCCAAAATCGAACCCCAGGTCCTTCCGTTACTAAGTCAGACATGCTCAGCACTGCAACAGTGGTTTATTAACTGAACTTCCATATCCGGCTTATCAATCTTTCCTATGCCTAAGGGGAGGAATGGGGGGGTGCAGACTCCCCCCCCCAGACCGACAAGAAACGGGTGGACCCTCTCAGCGAGAAGGAAAAAAGAGCAGGCCATCTCGTCCAGAAGGGAAAAAAATGTAGACCCTACAGCAATACAGTCCTGGTCAGAAATAACTTTCTTCGCGAAGGCGAATGCGAAGGGCCTTCGCGAATTTGCGAATGTAGTTTTACATAACTTTCGCGAAGGTCGGCTTGAATTTTCCTTCGCAACTCAGCAGGACGTGATTGATTACTTGTCAAAAGCTTAAGCTTAAACTTGCTTTAATTGCACAGCTGTCTGTCCAAAGAGGTATACTACACAGAGGTAAAACTGACCAGTTGGCCGGTGGCTACTAGCAGTTAAGTTAAAGCTGCAGGCAACTTGCTGTTTGTTTTGACATCTGTCAGAAAAACTGAGAATGTACAAAGGACTCTGCATTCGCCCCTTCGCGAACACTCATCAAAATTTTTGGTGTCGAATGTCTTCGCGAAAGTGCGAATATTCGCGAAAATTAGAAACTTATTTCTGACCAGGACTGTATTTACCAAAAATGTTCATTTTTTGCAAATGCTAGCGATTTTTTCAAAACATTCCTTAAAATTCGCTAAAAGTTGTCATTTTTTACTACATGTTCAAAAATGTTGAATCTGTGAATGAATCAAAAATGTTCAATCTACTATATACTTGTTCAAAAATGGGCATACCCAAAAATGTTAAAAATTAGCTGTTTTTGCTAATTTCGGGGCAGACCGCTTAAAATTTTGGATTTTTTCCGGGGTAGACCCCCCAAAATCGGACCCCGTGTTAATGTATGCCTGCTTCCCTTACAGGAGTGTGTCGGATATAATTTATTAGTCATTTATCTGGTCTCCTATCCCACACTACAGCCAAGAGTGCATAATTGCACTATTATTAAGAAGAAGAGTAAGCCACTAGAGGGCTTCTCTTCAGTGCATTGCGTAATGGTGCTCCGACCACAGTACGCGAATGTTCCCCCGTTTGGGAGGGTCGACCAAATCGACATTGCAAACCCCCCTCCGTTTGGTGGGGGGGGGGGGGTAGCAGAAAAGAGGTCCCCGTTTGGTGGGGGGGGGGTAGCCAACAGCCAATCAGATTGCAGAAACCCCCCCCTCCGTTTGGTGGGGGGGTAGAGCAGAGGATTACGGTAGCTTTTGTTCTATTCGAAAATGGGTCCCCGTTTGGGGGGGTCACAAAAAGTGGTCCCCGTTTGGGGGGGGTCGCCAACAGCCAATCAGAATGAGCAAAACTTAGCCGGCTTGACCGCCCCCCGTCCCCCCCCCCCAAACGGGGACCCCTTTCAGCGACCCCCCCCCAAACGGGGACCACTTTTGGCTACCCCCCACCAAACGGGGACCACTTTCGACTACCCCCCCACCAAACGGAGGGGGGGTATACCTGTCGACCCCCCCACCCAAACGGGGGAACATTCGCGTATTGTGGTCGGAGCACCGTTATGCAATGCCAAGAAGAGGAGCCCTCTAGTGGCTTACTCTTCTTCTAATATATAGGAGAAAATCATGGACTCTTGCTACAGCTCTTGTACAGTAAATTTAGGTAAATTTAAATTGAAGGTTACAAACGCTGCAAAAGTCTGCTCGTCATCACAGTGCAGTGAAAGAAGAGGGTTTCTGTAAAAATTACCGACTGTCTAACCCCCGGAGAAATGTCCAACCCTTGTCCTAGGGTGCCGGCGCTAAAATCCGGATACACAGTGCCACTTCAACTAATCACTTCAACCGTGGAGCAGCCACCTTAAACCTCCTTAAAGCAAATGCCCTACACAGTCGCCTGTTACCTTTCCACGACATAAGTTGTACCCATCAACCCATCAAGTAAGAACAGACAGCAAGAGCACACGGCGAACCGACATAGGCTTAGTCACTTGCACAAGGGGATTGAGAAAATTTAGTGGCTTGTGGAGCCCGAACCACGGACTATCGGATCAGTGTTGGGCATCCTAGACCACTCGGCTGTTCGGCCCCTCAGGTTTGTAGGCGTAAAAAATGCAAAAGCTTTTGCAAAGTTGCATTTTCCACAAAGTACAAAACTTGTAGGTACTGTAATACTCGATTGTAATTTACAATGGTAGAATGGGTTACAGGTAAAGGTTCGAAGATGGTTATAGTTTACGATAAAAGTTATTACTCGATACGAAAAGACTCCTACAGTAATTGACCGCACGGGGCACCTGTAGAAAGTTATAAAACTTTCTAATACATAACTTTAACTCTTTCTAAGAGTGCAAAACTCACATTAAGCTAAAGATCATTAAGAAAAAATTATTGCACAATCTGTATGCACAGAATGCCAATGGAGAGTAGTTGTAATTTTTGCTTGCCACTCCTCACCAATTAGACACCAGCATTTGTTAATGAGAAAGGAATGAATGAAATCCGTTAAGTTACACTTTGTTTCGCTAGCAACAGTTGCCCAAAACTGGGCAATTTTCAACCCACGAGAAGATGGATTATTTCACTAGCCGCGGCCGGAAACCAATAATGAGAATCCATTCGAAACAATTTTGGCAAAGAAGTGGCACAGCTGCCGATTCTGGCTCAAACAAGGAAACAAAATCTGGGGTTCTGGTGGGGACTGGGACACCCCAAAAACCCAAACGTAATCACACTTGACATCAATCCACAGAAATAGGATTTTGAAGTTTTTGAGATAAGCTATATGCCTATTCAAAAACGTGTCACTACAGTTTGGGAGCGAAATTCAAACTTAAGCTTGGTTCGATTGTGCCTGGGTGGCCAAAGCGTTGGCTACAAAGCCAAAGGTAGTGGGTTCGATCTCCATCTCAGGCGCAAATTTTTCGGGCCGGATGTGCTCACATCCTTATTTCTTTCGTATATTAATACTGTATATTTTACCATCAAGCTGAAACCATCAAGTCAGAAAACTTTATCCCGCGTAATCAGAAGTCCTTTTTGCGCATCGAGTTAAATGGGAAGTTTTAAAATTGAAAATTCTAAGTATAATCTAAAATCTAAAATTGCTTACCTTGGCCCGTTCGAGTCGAGACTTCTGTTCATAGAAGCCACATGGAATTTTAAGGGCTGAAATAATAAGGAAACGATACACATTTAAATAACACTAAATGTTGAACCTAAGTAGAACAATTACATATTCAGATGTCGCTAAAGCTTGAACCTAAGTTGATGCTCTGCACGCTAACGACTGACCCGCACGACCTCATCCAAGAAGATTGAGTACCTAATAGCAAGAGTACATAATAACTAAGAGTGTGGCAAACGTCCCACTTTTACTTATTAGGCTGCAGACATCATCTGCACAATAACGGCCTACCCCCCCACAACTGAGTACCAGGTACACAATTGTGTACCAGCACACGCTTGTATGTTTATATGTTGAAGCTCAAAAGTGGCCAGCTGCTGATAGAAGGTTTTTGGCCAGAAGTCAAAGCCAAAGCCAAAAGCCAAAAACCTTCTATCAGCAGCTGGCCACTTTGAGCTTCAACATATAAACATACAAGCGTGTGCTGGTACACAATTGTGTACCTAGTAAAGTTGTGGGGGGGGGGTGGTAGACCGTTATTGTGCAGATGATATCTGCAGCAAGAGTGGAACGCTTGCAACACTCTTAGTTATTATGTAGGTACTCTTGCTAATAGTAAAGTAGAAAATCTGTGCTAAACCTTCCTACGAAGCGGGTTTCAGACAAACAGCACAGCAAGTGGTTTCCTCAGCGTATTGTATTCTGCAGAATTAGAGGTTTAGAAGACTTGCTTAACTTGCTCCATTGCTAGCCTAATTATGCATGTATCTGTTAATATTATAGAGGAAGTATGTAGTAATCTATTATCAGGATGTATGCCTGACTGCCCAAAAACATCATATAGAGTAAAATATTAGAGTAAAAAGCAAAGCATAAAGAGTAAAACAGTTAGATGAAAACATAAGGATAAAAACGGAAAAACGGGATCCCGTTTTGCACAGCCTAAATCGAGTTTAGAAAGAAGCGAAACAAGATTACAACAAATATTTTTCAAAACGAAAATCTATTCCGATCTCGATAAAACTAACGGAAATACCAATTTGAACAACCTAAAAAAATGAAATTTGAAAAAAATTGGAAAAATTGAAAACAATTTCCGCCAGAACCTATAAGAAATGAGAAGCTGGGATTTGTCAGTAAATGGTTACGTAAGCCTGCACATTGTCCTAAAAAGATTGCAAGGACTTTTTTGTTCACTAAAATCTGGCAAACTAGACTGACTGAAATAATGATTCAAAAACAACTGCCAACACTTTGTCAGTGGTTGAAAGTTTTTTGAAATTCGGAACAAAAACTGGTAAAAATCTCTAAATAAATGACTCAAATACAATTATGAACTGGCGATAAGATTTTATGACGGCAACACAGAAAATTTATTGGCACATTCTTTCAACAGCTAAACTTTTTTCCGTAGACTCAAATAAATTTCGTTTTTTGAGGCTTTTCTCTGAAAACATCTGGAAACAATCTTTCGAAGAACGTTCTCGTATTTTGGGCACCATAAACCATCTAAGCGGTTTGAGATTATAACCTTCTGTCCATATGCTCAAATGGGCGTTTGGAGACCAAAGTCATTGCCAAAAATAAAGTCTAACTTTCTGAATTTAAAGACCTAAAATGGGTGGCTAAATCAGCTGTTTTCGCCTCATAAGGCAAAGTTGGATCTAATTTGTTTCGGACCTGGATTGCCCAAAGACGAACAAGTCGTACCTCCAACGAAATATGACCCCACATATATAGTTTCGTGAATCAAATGAATACTGTGTAAATGCCTATTGCCGCAAAAACTTAAGAATCACAAGCACTGCAAATTACATGCCTGCTAAACTTTGCGCGTTTACAATGTCCGTTTATATACTAATTTTTCTGAAACTTTTATTTTTCTACTTAATAAATTCTACACCTCATTGTATAACTCAGCGACATGACAAACTTCAAATTTAGTATTAACTAGCAGTAGTTAACAACCTTGTGATATAAATACAAATAGTGCTAAACTCAAGCACAAAGTATGCCTTAGGTAACAAGTATATAAATATTGACAGTTCCATGCCGTAAAATCTTTAAAGTAAACTTTATTTTTGCGCAAAAAAGTCCGAAAAACCGGACTGGGCAGAATGAAAGAAATTTGAAAAAATTCCCGGAAAAAATTGCACTCAGAAAAATGGCTGGCTGCAAAGGCAAACTTTTTGTCGATTGAAAATTTAAGTTTGAGCTAAAGATGTGTGTGTCAAGTTAGAATATGAATCGAATTTTAGAGGGGGGAAACAATATGCCAACTTGATGGAACAAAACTTTGGAAGAAGAGTCCAAAAGAATATGTCTTTTGTAACAATAAAGTGCAAGGAAAGGTGTCAAAGAAAATCCTGTTTTAAGGGAAAGTCCTTCAAAATAACACTTACTACCGTTGCCAAGGAAAATGTCACATCGGGGGGGGGGGTGGAATAAAATTTGATGATAAAATTAATATATACCTGAAATAATTTTATCACTGTGCATCTATAAATAGCAGCCGATTTCGCTTTTGACCAATTAACTAGCATAATGACTAAGTTTTTTTTACAATTAAGGCTGTCCCTAAGTTTACTCAAATTAAATTAGAAGGTTGCAGCTGATTTTTTGGCATACTTTTAAGTGGTAGCCAAAATGGACTGAAGTGGGCAAAAAAGCAAGCTAAAATGTAAACAAAAAATGCGTAAGATGACTTCAGATTTTTGTAAACTATTTACACAGAAGTCAGCTGGCTGCGCTAATTCAGGATTCGATCCGTTGATCCGTGGCTTACGAAATCTAAGGAATCTACGAGTAGATTATAATAGAGTTTTACAATTAATTTTAATTTTAATTAAGTTTTATAATTATAATAGAGTATAATACTGTTTTAACTCCCTCTCAAGCTTGACTTTTCCCCTTTCAGCTCTGTCATGAACAGGATTGAGTTAAACTTATCCCGTTTAACTCCGCATAACTCTTTCGCGAAAAGGCCCCAAAGAAACTAAACTGTACAAACTACAGCTCTTGAAAATATTTTATGATTAATCACAGTCTCATAAAACTCTCATAAAAGTCTCATAAATTTCTAACTGATATTACCTATTTCAACTATTAATTTATTTTCAACCACACCAAAAAAGCTGTGTCATTGAGTTTCTTGACTAGAATGAGAAAAATTTTTAATGACTGCAATGAATAATTTCCGTGAATAATTTCACAGAATAATTTCGGTCACGTGGAAATGTCACCAAACGAATATTTTAGCGAATTTGAGATTTGGCAGAGATCCAAGGGCCTTTTCAAGAAAGGGTAGAGCAGAGTTAAAAGTACCTGTTTTAACTCGTTTTAACTCCGCTCAAGCTTGAGTTTCCCCCTTTCAACTCTTTCGTGAAAAGGATCGAGTTAATTTTAACTCTACTCTACCCTTTCTTGAAAAGGACCCAAGAATCTTTGTGCGTATTTTGTCTGATATTCGCCCGCGGGCAATATCTAATGATGGAATTAGCTTAGTTTTGCTCAAATTGGCGATTAGGGTTTAGAATTCTAGGGAACTTTTTGTTGAAAACTTCGACCATTTCGAGTAAACCGCCTATTCTCTTTTTTGTGGACGTTTTTTGGAGACTTAAAGTTTTCAAGTAATTTCATGGCAAAAATCAGTACCAGGATTCTAAAAAATTAGACCTATAATCTTTCGAGTTTATTATTAAGTATTTTATTATATATTCAATTTATTCTAAAGTTGAAAAAGTTGAGATACATTTTCAAAAGCTAACTGCAGGTGTGCCTTTCAGGTTTATTAATTGCCACTTGAAAGAATTTTTGCCAACAATGTTTGCCCAAAAGTAACAAATTGCAGTTGCAACAGAAAGGAAATAAACTGAATAATTGCAAAAGTGCTCAGCTTGAAAGACTTGCAAAAAAGCAATATGTTCAGAAAAACTGAGAGTTTGATACTTGAACGTACAGAAAAGTTGAGCAACCCCTCTATCCCGTGCCACTTGAAAACTTCATTGTAAAACTTTTCATTAGCTCTGCAACAAAAAACCCCCAAAGCAATTAAAAGTCAGATGTGTTAAAGAAGCTAACATTAGCTTAAAGTTTATTACACACATACACAACACAGGGCCTAAGACAGTTCAGTGATGTTTAGTTTCGAGGATTTATGACAAAAATACAGGAAACTCTGGATATTTTTAAAAATTATATAAATTATAAACAAAACCATTTTCTTTAAAAGTTAATTCCCGAGCAGGGCTGTTCCCTCAAGTTCGTAAGAAAACCTTTAAATCTAAAATTGACCTGAAAATTACATTTGCTTGCAACAAGTCCTACGACTACTGTAATTATATATGGAAAAATGGAAAATGGAATGAAATGAACAACCGCCCCATAAAACGCTAACCTTCGATGAATATATATATATATATATATATGTGTGTGTGTGTGTGTGTGTTTATTTATACATATGCTCACGTTATAATCGGTAATATATGGGGGCCTCCTATAACTAATTTATATATATATATATATATATATATATATATATATATATATATATATATAATTACTGTTATTTTTATCCACATTTCATAAAAATCAACTTTGTGACCTCAATACTCATCTCTAATTCAATTTATTGGAGCTTAGACAAAAATCAAATTATGACAAATATTTTTCTTTTTATCAAATTTATAGCCTATCAAACTCATGCGGAATACGTAAATGGCAACGTTTCGTAAAGAAAATATATGTACCCAACTCGAAAATGGTACAAAAACCCCTAAAAGCAAGGTTTGATATTGACGCAATGAAAAAGTCATCAGTTAAGAAGCAGATAACAACGAATTTTGATAGAATAGTAACAACTGCTCTGACATGTCTTACGTAATACTTCACAAATAATCTATTTAGCATAACAACCACCTCATTTTAGCTCCCAAACTATGACAGCCTAACCCACTCGTTTACGTAAAATGCTTTTAAGTCACTGCTTAAGGCATGGAATAAATAAATAAAAAGTTAAGCATAAGGTAGGAATCGAACCCTGATATAGCGCTTGCCAAATAGGCCCACGGCCAACTGAGCTAAACACAGTTCCATTTCTTTTATTCAGCAAAAATTGCCAGAGTTTAAAGCTTATCTTAAACTTCCCACTTTTAGATCACTTTAAATTTTCTTTTCTATTGGTTTTATTTTCTTTTCTTCTTTTCAAACTTCTTTCAACAATTTTCTTTTCTTTTAGTTTCAACTTATGGTCCTGCAATTTTTTAACCAAAAGCAAAATTTTTACATTTTTTAAAATTACCATTTACCACTAACGAAATAAGAAGAATTATCAGAAGGAAATATAGAAAAGAATAAAGATTAGTAACAATTTGTAGCGAAGTGAAATTTGAACCAGAAACCGTCCGATTAGAAAGCTGATGTCCTACCAATGAAATGCAAAAAAATTGCCAGAAAACTAGACTTTAGTGCCAACAAACGCCATATAAATTAAAAAAGGTAAAATTTGTGTTTCAGTCAAAGGTAAATTATTAATGCAACCTTAGCAGCAGCAGTATCAACAACAACAACAACAGCAATCAAGAGCAATCAATGGCAATTGGAGGGCTATTAAAGAATGAAGCCTGTTTCTATCATTAATCAGCAACTAATGATATAAATTTGATTGACAGCCTGGAAGGCGTCAAAGTTAGACATAGTCTGAAATTTCAGACAGAAATTAAAGAAATGTTGTTTTCACAGTTTGCCACCACAGTTCCAACAAATTTAATCATGAATTGAATAACAACAAAAATTCAGGAAAAAGTCAGAGTTCTTTAAGCTTTACTGGCACAAAAAATTAAATACTTATCTTTATTAATATTAAGTCAGATCTAAAGGTATTAATTAAAAAAACTTGAAGAAAATGCATATATTCAAGAAAAATATTTTATTTATTAAGACAAACTCAGAAGACGAGTCCTAACGGAAATAGATGATGGTGCCAGGTAAAGTTTACTTGAAAATTAAAAATTTCACTTTAAGTTTATAACTTAAATAATTTAGAATTTTTCAACTTTTCAAAATATTGAAAAGCCTTCAAGCTCAATAAAAAATGGAGTTCTCCCTCCATACAGAGAAATCTAGAAGCGGTGTGCTTTTCTTGCTCTCTGGTGAAATGGTAGCATTTCGGTCTACAGAACGGAAAGCCCCTGGTTCGATTTTTCCGGATTTCTTTTCAGGATTCAGGACCAAATTTTTCCATACAGGGAAATGCAAATTTTGCTTGTTCTGTAAATGTTTACGGGGGTAGAAGTTTCTCTTCTTTGATAAAACTTTGGTCTATCACGAAACGCTTAAAAGTGACACTGCAGCAAAGCTCATATTGTGTTTTTGCCAAATGTCATTAAATCTTCAGTTTTATTTAGTCAACTACTGTTCACTATTATCATTTCACTCACGACTTCTCATCTTCTAATCTTTTTCGACATACTGATCGTTAGCCTAACTGAGAATAGACCCAAAAACAGATTAGGTCAAATGAAATTCTGCTACTGCGGACGTCGGCGTATTTTTTCCACCAAAACAAATGCCTAATAGTTTGCAGCTATTCTTATCAATAAGATTAAACCTCAGAACATATGCTCCAGAGATGGACGTTTTTAAAAGCATCTCCAGGAAACTAAAGCACAAACAGCAACTGTTATCAATTGATCAAAACTTTTAACTCAACAAAGTTCCTTAATTCTCTCTCTCTCTCTCTCTCTGACATATACAAACATACATATATACATATATATATTGTGTCATTATATATATTATATATAATATATATAATGTTGCACTGAAATTGCAAAAGCAATTCATTTCATGAATGCCAAGAAACCTTCTGCAGTTGTTCTCCAAATGTTAGGGCTAAAGTTAGCGCAAAACTGGCAACACTTAAATAATATTGCAGAAACTGCATTTTTCCTTTTTTGACAGCCAGAGCCTGTTTCTAGAAACTATTCTAAAAATGAATTTTTACTTCAAGACTGACGGTTTGGTGAAAAATTATTAATTAATAAAGCTATTCTTTCGAAGGATGGTGAAGGTTTATTAATTAACCAGTTAATGTTCTTCTCTGGAAGGATTAAATACGTTTTTCTTTTATTTTGTGGCTTATATACATATTTTAACTCATAGTTAAAAGAAAAACTGATCGTAATAATATTAATCAACTCAATTATTAAAATCTATCACAACTCAACTATCATTGTCTTTGGTTTGCAATTCAAAAATCCCGTGAAAATTGGAAAATAAAAAATTAAAACCCAGATATTCAAACGTCAGTTCAAATTATCTGCAACACACATTGTACTGTTTCCTGTTTCATTACAAATAATCTTAAAAAATGTGCTGGAATTAAGATAATTAGAATGGGGTAGGCTACGTAGGCGAGATGCAGCATACCTACGTCAGGGGTCAGCTCTTTGTTGTCTTTTATGAAAAGTTTGACTTAAAAGACGATATGCAAAGAGTTGTGGACTACATTAGTTCGAGGGGTATCTGAGCTAGCCTGCTGAATGTATGATTGTGGATGTGGTAATGTATTCTTTATTGCTGATGTGAGTAGTAGGGCTTATGGCCGAACTAATGCAGTCCTAGAGGAGGGTCCACAGTGCGGTATACTCTAGATCTTCTTAAGTAGCATATATACGAATCTATGTATATATGGAAAAACCAGAGTGCACTGTGGGGCGGTTGTTCATTCCATTCCATTCCATTCCATTCATAATAAATGTTATATGTAAATAATAATAATAATTATATATTAATTAATTATATAATTATATAATTAATTAATATATATATACTTAATAAAAGAACTTAATAATAGGTAATAATTAATCAATACCGAGTCAAGAATTGGTTAGTATATCATTCGTCAAATTTCATTGGTCAAAATCTTATTCATTATAGTAGTCCAAATTTCATTACTAAGAAGAATTTCTCAATCATTGAATTATTATCTTTTAGAATTTATATAGCTCGTCGCAACGACTTGAATAATCAGAACTTCAGTTATAATTTAATTGGTCAATAAAAATATCCCGTAAAAAAATATTGTCCGCTGAACTAAAAAAGAAATAAAAAACAAAACGCAAACATGTACAATAAATATGAACATCAACTTTTATTAAATACCCAAGATAACAAACTTGTGAATTTTGCTTTTCTTCACATGAATTAGTATGAGCTGTTGGTTAGATACAACAATAAAAAAGTTGAGACATAAAAACTAAAACTTAAACTTGAAGAACATCAGAACCAATAATTAATATTCAGTCCAAGAATTAAATTATTAATTTCAATTGCAAGTGTTCTACCACGATTTAACATTGGCACACTCAAATATACTACCTACTCAAAAGACAATCTGAAGACAATTAAAAATTAGCCAGTGTAGCGTGACACTTGAAAAGCTTACATTTGGAGTTGATGCCGAGAGAACAGAATCAGAAGTTTATTAATTATTCAATTATCAATCTCGATGCGGTTAGGGAGTTTTAGGACGTGCTCAAAGTAGTATGACAGGATATTCTACAAAATGAAAATTCGGCCCTGTAGGTGTAGGGCCTAAATAATCTAAACAGGAAGAAGTGAGGGAAAAAATGCAATGGAGCAGTTCTTCCACACTGCACTGAAAGTGGTGAAGGAGTACAAGAAATCTGTAGTTGAAGACTAACAACTGAAGCTTTTAGTCAAAGACAAAGTAAAACCAAAAGCAATACTCAAATCGGCAAGACCACTTTCAAAGTACACAAAATCTGCAAAAGCTTTCACATTTAACTGTAAAGGTCTCTCTCCGGGGGGACGTAATTTTAGCGTACATTGTTGGTTTTTACCAGTTTTGAATTGGCGTCTTATTTGCGTAATATTAGGTGGGTGAAGAGTACTTTTAGGGTTTAATCCTTTTTTAATTCTTTTCACCGAATTTCAGTTGGTTGCACGCTGTCAATTATCTACTGTTGAAGTACCGACTAATATTCTACAAATTGGTTTTGTATTTTTTCCATCGGTCATACGACTGAACAGTAGCAGAAAGCTTTTGAATATTAAAATGAGTACCGCGTGGGCCCTTTAATTCACGCTCCTCGAAGGATTTTAGAACTAGCAAGTTTTTTTGCTCTAAGTTGGGTAAATTGTCTCGCCTATTTTACTCGTAATTTGGGGCCTAATTCAGAACTCAGTCTCGTGTTTAACTCTTCTCTGGTATTCCCCCGACTTTTTTAACCCACTCCTCCCAACTTTTTTAAAAGGTGAACATATTTCCAAGAAGCTGACCTAAACTAAGCTAATCTCAATACCAGGTCAACACGCTTCGGATAATATCTATTCCTACGTTGCTGCAAAGCTTTTATAGAGAGCTCGCCTTCCTGGCTTTGAGACACGTCAAGCTAATACCATAAACCATAGCAAATGCAGAGATTATCAAAAGGTCTCTACATAATGGATGACCTCGGAGAAACAATTTCCAAAATTCTTCTGGTTTTTGGGCATTTCTCACACCGTATAGAGAAGTTAGGTATGTGCTGTCCCGCTCTGAGCGGGGAGTAAATCAACGTTATATAATTTCCAAAAATATTCAAGATCACCGAAATTGAAGGATAATTGAACCCAGGCACGCAGCCAGGGGGGTTCCCAATAGGCAAATCCCTTTCCTCGATACTTCCTCGGGGGACAAAATAGAAACTTTTTAATGAGTATTAGTAGGGCGAATAAATATTTCGAAAAATTTTCGCTCTCCCGCGGCTACTTTTCAACAAAAATATTTCAAAAAGCCCCAGATTTTGAAGCTCCCTTTTTTTTTTTTAGGTTGCGGTAGAAATTTCAGAGCATTTTGGGCATGTTTTCTCCGAAATTTTTTTCTGGCTACGCTAGTGGTTGGCATTCTCTGTACAATACAAACTAAAAACTCTGCTCCAACTCGGTCCAATACCAAGCCAGATTTTCATAATATCAACGTCTCGCTGATATCAGCCGCTTCTAATTCACAGAAATAATAAGACTGATAACTAATAATAACTTGTTATGAATTAAAATTTAATCAGATTTTTTTTAGGAATTTTAGTATTTTGATTAAATAATTAATTAGTACTTACATGGAATGATACCCCGATCTTCAAGGTCCCCAATCGGGCGTCAGTAAAGCGCAGCTTCAAATTTTAGAGCATTAACAGTACAAAGTATAAATAGAAAAAATAAACAGAGCAAAAAATAAAATTATTCAAAATCACGACATCAAATGTTTCAACTTTTGAAGCTCTGAATTATTCACTAAGTTGTTGTTTCTCTTGTTGTAGGGGAAAAAGGGGGTGAACCTCTCGGGGTACCTGGCGGGCCTCGAAATTCGCGGTCTCTCGCTTGGACGCGCAGACGGTTTCGCCAACTATTCTCAGTTGGTTGGGTCGCTCGCAGAGCGGAAGACCGAATATACGAACCCAAAGAAAATAACTTTTCAAGGGGTAAGGGGGGCGTACATCGCATTTTCAAGGGTATTTACTAGCACGGATAGACCAGAGTTGGTTACTAACTGGATCTTTTTCATGAAAATGTTAACACAGAAAGAAATTAAAAGTTGAAAGCAGAGTTAAAGCGAGTTAAAAGATTCAATTTTTAACTCTACTCTATTTTACCCTTTCTTAAAAGGCTCTTTTTTTTGACTCAACTCTCAAAATTATTAGAAAAATAAAACTGTAGAAAAGTTCATAGATCAATACTAGTTTGCCGAGCTACATCCAAATTCTCTCCGTTTTGTTATTTCAGGTGCTAATTCGAAATTGGAAAATGCAAAAGAAGAAGCAGAAAAAAAAAAAACTTCGTGAAAAAATGTATTCAGGAGTTTGGCCACTTCAGCACGAAGTGGGAGAGAACGACTTCAGCGAATTTCGGGTGGAAAAAGAGAAAGTTACAAACTTCTACTTGGGCTGGAATGTATGGGGGGGGGAAGAGTGGGCAGACTTTAAGAGTCAAGCAGAAAGGGGGAAAATATGCCATTTCTTCGGCAGTTCTTGCAGATACCGTACATGTAAGAGCAAAGAATACATTAATTTCGGTGCGAAGAAATGGGCTAAGGCCGCCAAAAAGGTTGCGGAGAAAAAAGCCGTTTTCTGAAATTTGCTCAATTCAAAATTTCAAATGACAGGTTTTCACAAAGCCAAACGGGAAGTCGAATCAATTTTTATGGAAATTCCGGGGGGAAACTAGGTCAAGCTGAATTAAATGTTTTCATCTGATTATGTCTTTAAGTTTATTGTTTCGCATTTCTGAAATTAGTTTTTGCTTCTTTTCATGGCCTTGATTGGTTTAATGTTTGGTACCAAAATTGAGATGCTATTGTGTATGCAATGACAAGACAAAGTGAGGCTCTCCCATTTGTTTGTCACAATGCTTATCAGTCACTATTCTGAGCATTAGTTTACTAATAATTAATTTTTAAGGGAATTAATTAACACCGGATAGTTAGGTACTTGCCAGATTTAAAAGTTTGCCGGAATTCCGCGTGACACCTTTGGGGGGCACATCTTTTAGAATTTCATCTCAGCGGGGGGGGCATGCTACGTCTTGGGTCATGTTACAATAATAACACAATTATTTCAACTAATTCACCAATTAATTCGCCAAATAATTAGAATACAAACATTACTAACCTTTCTTTGTTTTTGGTCATGCACTTTCGCAGAGTATTCGGACTCGGCGCCCAAAGGGAGCAGAGTCGATTTCGGCGAAGAGACGGAAGTGGAAACCAGAATAATTGACGGTTTTCCGGGTCCCAGATTTGGGAAAGGCGGCTCCGAAATTTCCCGAAATTCGAACAGGATTCGGTTTGAGCCGCTCTCCTGAGCAAACAGTGAGGGAGACCACCGTATGGCTGGAAAAGGCGTGGCCACCAAGATCATAAATCGCCCCTGTACCTCAGACTCCACTTGGGAGATTTTTGACCAGGCGGATAGCTTGACCTGAGCACAGGGGTGAAAATGTCAAGAAGGGTTGAGGGGACCACGTGGTGGAGGGGGCCTAAGCCAACGGGCCACGTTCAAGGCGGCGCCGACTTACTTGTACCTACAAAAGTAGAAAATTAAACAGCGATTTGCGAAATTGGCCGCTGGGTGTCGGTTTAGATTAGTGTATATCAATAATCAGATTTCGTGATTTTTTCATTTTACAATCCTAGGCGCATTAAACAAACAGCACTTCAGATTATATGGATTAAAATACAATTCAGCGAGTCATTCTAGAGTTAAACGGATTAAATTTAGTCCTGCTTCTTTAATGCACCTAGGATTGTAAAATGAAAAAATCACGAAATCCCTGATTATTGATATATATTTGTCTAAACCGACACCCTTTACCCATTAATTTCTGCAAAATCACTGTTTAATTACTGTTTGTTTTCTACTTTTTTGTAGGTACAAATGCAGTCCAAACGCCGCGAAACAGATGAACCGAAATGTCGACCCATTCAACCCAAACCCCCTCCACCACCACAATTGGTCCCCTCAACCCTTCTGTCCATTTCACCCCTATTGCTTCAGATTAATCCCCCAGCTAATCCGTCGCTTAATCCGCCTAAATCCCCGGCAAAATCTGGGGTACAGCGACCTTCGATAATCTTGGTATCCACGCCAAGCCCGGCCATACGACAGTCTCCCTCACTGCCGGCTCAGGCCAGCCTTAAACCGAATCCGTATTCGAATTTCGGAAATTTCGGAGCCGAATTTCCCAAATCTGGGACCGGAAAACCGTCAATTATTCTGGTTTCCACTTCCGTCTCTTCGCCGAAATCGACTTCGCCAACTTCGGGCATTGAATCAGACTCTCTGCGAAAGTGCATGGCAAAAAACAAAGAAGGTTAATAATGTTTATTTGCTAATTAATTAACTAATTAATTAATTAATTAGTTGAAATAATTGTGTTATTATTGTAACATGACGTAAGACGTTACATGAATTATTTGCTGAGATGAAATTCTAAAAGATGTGCCCTGAAAAGTTGTCACGCGGAATTCCGGCAAACTAAAATCTGGCAAATATAACTATCAGTATTAATTAATTCACTTAAAAATTAATTATTAGTAAACTAATGCTCAAGTTGTGACTGATAACATTGTGACAAACAAATGGAGAAGCATAAATTTGTCTTGTCATTGCCTGGGCGTCGGATCTCAGTTTTGGCCTAAACATTAAACCAATCAAAACCATGAAGAAGTAAAAACTAATTTCAGAATGCGAAACAATAAACTTAAACAATAATCAGATGAAAACATTTAATTTAGCGATTTTGTTTTTTCCCGGAGTTTCCATAAAAATTGATTCGACTTCCCGTTTGGCTTGTGAAAACCTGTCATTTAATTTTTAATTGAGGAAATTTCAGAAAACGACTTTTTTCTCCGCAGCCTTTTGGCGGCCTTAGCCCCGTTTCTTCGCACATTGCTGTTACTCTTTTGCTCTTGCATGCAGTCTGCAAGATTTGCGATGAGACGTAATTTTCTGCGCCACATGTTTTGACTCTTAAAGTCTGCCCCCGGTTTTTTGCCCCATACATTCCAGCTGTAGTAGAAGTTTGTAACTTTCTCTTTTCCACCTAAAATTCGCTGAAATTGTTCTATACCAGCTCGTGCTGAACTGTCAAACTCTGAATGCATTTTTTCACGAAGTTTGCTGCTTTTTTGCTTCTTCTTTTACATTTTCCAATTTCGAATTAGCGCCTGAAATTTCCTAATGACTGAATTAAAGTAGCTGGTAAACTAGCATTGATCTGGGAACTTTCTACAGTTTTATTTTTCTAATATTTTTTTGAGTTAGTCCTGTTTAAGGGCCTTTTAAGAAAGGGTAGAGTAGAGTAGAGTTAAAATTAAATCTTTTAACTCGCTTTAACTCTACTCAACTTTGAGTTTCTTTGTGTTAACATTTTCATGAAAAGGATCGAGTTAATTGTAACTCTGCTCTATCCGTTCTTGAAAATGCCCTTGAAAATGCGATGTACAATGCACTTGTGCGTTGAAAAGTTATACACTTTGGGTTCGTATTCGGTCTTCCGCTCTTTCTACTGAAGCACCTGTGGCTCAGTTGGTTAGAGCGTCTGCGCGTTAAGCGAGAGACCGCGGGTTCGAACCCCGCCAGGTGCCCGAATTATTCGGGTGCCTGGTGGTGTACAACTTTCATTTCTTTAACTTAGTGTTTGAGTCAAACTTCAAAAGTTGAAACATTTGATGTCGTGATTTGAATAATTTTATTTTTTGCTTTGTTTATTTTTTCTATTTATTTTTGTATATTTCAGCTCTAAAATTGAAGCTGCTTCAGCGACGCCCGATTGGCCAACTTGTTGATCAGGGTATCATTCCATGTAAGTACTAATTAATTATTTAATCAAAATATTTAAATTATTAATACACAGTTGATTAAATTTTAATTCATAACAAGTTATTATTAGTTATCAGTCTTATTATTTCTGTGAATTAGGAGCGGCTGTTATCAGCAGACGTTGATGTTATGAAAATCTGGCTTGATTCCAAACCGGGTTGAACAGAGTTTTGGGTTTGTATTGTACAGAGGGTCCCAACCACTAGCGTAGCCAGAAAAAAATTTCGGAGGGGGGCATGCCAAAAATGCTCTGAAATTTCTACCGCAACTAAACAGTTGGTGGAAATTTTCAAAATCTGGGGCTTTTTGAAATATTTTTGTTGAAAAGTAGCGCCGCAGGCGAAAATTTTTCGAAATATTTATTCGCCCTGCTGCTACTCATTAAAAAGTTTTCTTTTGTCCCCGAGTTCGGGGGGGGGGGCATTCCCCCCTTGCCCCCCCCCTGGCTACGTGCCTGGACCCAACTATCCTTCAATTTCGGTGATCTTGAATATTTTGGAGATTATATAACGTTATTTACTTACTGCTTTGTGGGGACAGCAGTTACATAGTTTCTCTATGCGGTCCTCAAAGTGCCCCATAGAGGAAATTTTGGAAATTGTGTCTACGAGGTCACCCATCATGTAGGGATTTTTTGCTGATCACCATTTGCTATGGTTTATGGTATTAGCTTGACGTGTAAAAGCACGGCAGGCGAGCTCTCTATAAAAGCACGCTCAACGTAAACCTAGGCGTTCTTCAAAGCATGTTGACCCGGTATTGAGATTGCTTTGTTTTAGTCCGCTCTTGGAATTCGGTACACGTTTCAAAAGGGTTGGGAGATTTGATAAGGTCTAACTTTGTCGGGGTGATACCAGAGAGGAGTTAAATTCAGGCTGAGTGCTAATTAGGCTAAATTGCAAGCAAAATAAGTAGACAATTACCGAAAAGCGAGCAAAAACTTGCACAACCTAAAATCCTTCGAGAACGTGAATTAAAATTTTATAATTTACTCATTTTAATATTCAAAGCACTCTATACTGTTCAGTCATATGACAAATGAAACGCTCTAAGTTAATTTGTAGAATATTAGTCAGTACCTGAAAGTAGACCAGCGACCGCGTGTGACTAACTGAAATTCGGTGAAATGTAAAAAAAGGATTAAGCCCTAAAAGACTCTTTTCCACCTAATATTACGCAAATAAGATATAATTCAAAGCTGGTTTTTTCCAACAATGTACGCTAAAATTACGTCTTCCTGGGGGGGGGGGGGTGCTCACAGTTAAATGTGAGCTTTTGCAGATTTTGTGTACTGAAGTGTCTTGCCGTTTGAGTGTACTTTGGCATTTTTGTTTGTCTTTGGACTAAAAGCCAGTTGTTAGTCTTAAAATCATTAGGATTTCTTATATCCCTCACCACTTCAGTGCAGTATAGTTTAGAAGAACTCTCCATTCTTTTTTCCCTCGCTTTCCTTTGTTTAGATTATTTAGGCCCTACGCTCAATAGGCCGAATTTCATTTTGTAGAATATCCTGTCAGCACATTTTGTCATAACACTCCTAACGCATCAGGGATGATAATTGAATAATTAATAAACTTCTGATTAGTTTTCTCTGCATCAACTCCAAATGTAAGCTTTTCAAGTGTCACGCTACACTGGCTAATTTTTAATTGTCTTCAATTGTCTTTTGAGTAGGAATATTTGAGTGTGCCAATGTTAAATCGAACACTTGCAATTGAAATTAATAATTTAATTTTGACTGAATATTAATTATTAGTTCCTGATGTTCTTTAAGTTTAAGTTTTTAGTTTTTATGTCTCAATTTTTGTTGTTTGTCTAACCAACAGCCTATGCTAATTCATTTTAAGAAAAATAAATTCACAAGTTTGTTATCTTGTATTTAATAAAAGTTGATGTTCATATTTATTGTTGTTATGTTTAGAGTTATTTTTTTAGTTCAGTGATATTTTTACGGGTATTTTTTACAGGATATTTTTTATTGACCAATGAAATTATGGTCACTGAAGTTCTGATTATTCAAGTCGTTGCGACGAGCTATATAAATTCTAAAAGATAATAATTCAATGACAGAAATTCTTCTTAGTAATGAAATTTGGACTATATAATGAATAAGATTTTGACCAATGAAATTTGACGAATGATATACTAACCAATTCTTGACTCGGTATTGATTAATTATTACCTATTATTAAGTTCTTTTATTAAGTATATATATATTAATTAATTATATAATTATATAATTAATTAATATATAATTATTATTATTATTTACATATAACATTTATTATGAATGGAATGGAATGGAATGGAATGAACAACCGCCCCACAGTGCACTCTGGTTTTTCCATATATACATAGATTCGTATATATGCAACTTAAGAAGATCTAGAGTATACCGCACTGTGGACCCTCCTCTAGGACTGCATTAGTTCGGCCATAAGCCCTACTACTCACATCAGCAATAAAGAATACATTACCACATCCACAATCATACATTCAGCAGGCTAGCTCAGATGCCCCTCGAACTAATGCAGTCCACAACTCTTTGCATATCGTCTTTTAAGTCAAACTTTTCATAAAAGACAACAAAGAGCTGACCCCTGGCGTAGGTATGCTGCATCTCGCCTACGTAGCCTACCCATTCTAATTATCTTAATTCCAGCACATTTTTTAAGATTATTTGTAATGAAACAGGAAACAGTACAATGTGTGTTGCAGATAATTTGAATCCGACGTTTGAATATCTGGGTTTTAATTTTTTATTTTCCAATTTTCACGGGATTTTTTGAATTGCAAACCAAAGACAATGATAGTTGAGTTGTGATAGTTTTAATAATTGAGTTGATTAATATTATTACGATCAGTTTTTCTTTTAACTATGAGTTAAAATATGTATATAAGCCACAAAATAAAAGAAAAACGTATTTAATCCTTCCAGAGAAGAACATTAACTGGTTAATTAATAAACCTTCACCATCCTTCGAAAGAATAGCTTTATTAATTAATAATTTTTCACCAAACCGTCAGTCTTGAAGTAAAAATTCATTTTTAGAATAGTTTCTAGAAACAGGCTCTGGCTGTCAAAAAAGGAAAAATGCAGTTTCTGCAATATTATTTAAGTGTTGCCAGTTTTGCGCTAACTTTAGCCCTAACATTTGGAGAACAACTGCAGAAGGTTTCTTGGCATTCATGAAATGAATTGCTTTTGCAATTTCAGTGCAACATTATATATATTATATATAATATATATAATGACACAATATATATATGTATATATGTATGTTTGTATATGTCAGAGAGAGAGAGAGAGAGAATTAAGGAACTTTGTTGAGTTAAAAGTTTTGATCAATTGATAACAGTTGCTGTTTGTGCTTTAGTTTCCTGGAGATGCTTTTAAAAACGTCCATCTCTGGAGCATATGTTCTGAGGTTTAATCTTATTGATAAGAATAGCTGCAAACTATTAGGCATTTGTTTTGGTGGAAAAAATACGCCGACGTCCGCAGTAGCAGAATTTCATTTGACCTAATCTGTTTTTGGGTCTATTCTCAGTTAGGCTAACGATCAGTATGTCGAAAAAGATTAGAAGATGAGAAGTCGTGAGTGAAATGATAATAGTGAACAGTAGTTGACTAAATAAAACTGAAGATTTAATGACATTTGGCAAAAACACAATATGAGCTTTGCTGCAGTGTCACTTTTAAGCGTTTCGTGATAGACCAAAGTTTTATCAAAGAAGAGAAACTTCTACCCCCGTAAACATTTACAGAACAAGCAAAATTTGAGTTTAAAGCTTATCTTAAACTTCCCACTTTTGAATCACTTTAAATTTTCTTTTCTATTGGTTTTATTTTCTTTTCTTCTTTTCAAAACTTCTTTCAACAATTTTCTTTTCTTTTAGTTTCAACTTATGGTCCTGCAATTTTTTTAACCAAAAGCAAAATTTTTACATTTTTTAAAATTACCATTTACCACTAACGAAATAAGAAGAATTATCAGAAGGAAATATAGAAGAATAAAGATTAGTAACAATTTGTAGCGAAGTGAAATTTAGACAAAGAAACCGTCGATTAGAAAGCTGATGTCCTACCAATGAAATGCAAAAAAATTGCCAGAAAACTAGACTTTAGTGCCAACAAACGCCATATAAATTAAAAAAGGTAAAATTTGTGTTTCAGTCAAAGGTAAATTATTAATGCAACCTTAGCAGCAGCAGTATCAACAACAACAACAACAACAATCAAGAGACAATCAATGGCACAATTGGAGGGCTATTAGAAGAATGAAGCCTGTTTCCTATCATGTAATCAGGCAACTAATTTGATATAAATTTGATTGACAGCCTGGAAGGCGTCAAGATTGAACATTGAATGAAATTTCAGACGAGAAATTAAAGAAATGTTGTTTTTGAATTTTTGCCACCACAGTTCCAACAAATTTAATCATGAATTGAATAACAACAAAAATTCAGAAAAAAGTCAGAGTTCTTTAACCTTTACTGGCACAAAAATTAAATACTTATCTTTATTAATATTAAGTCAGATCTAAAGGTATTAATTAAAAAAACTTGAAGAAAATGCATATATTCAAGAAAAATATTTTATTTATTAAGACAAACTCAGAAAGTGAGTCCTAACGGAAATAGATGATGGTGCCAAAATCAAGTTTACTTGAAAATTAAAAATTTCACTTTAAGTTTATAACGAAAATAATTTTAGAATTTTTCAACTTTTCAAAATATTGAAAAGCCTTCAAGCTCAATAAAAAATGGAGTTCTCCCTCCATACAGAGAAATCTAGAAGCGGTGTGCTTTTCTTGCTCTCTGGTGAAATGGTAGCATTTCCCGGTCTACAGAACGGAAAGCCCCTGGTTCGATTTTTCCGTAGTTCTTTTCAGGATTCAGGACCAAATTTTTCCATACAGGA